>JAOWAY010076106.1:0-11400 GCA_028565895.1 Goniobranchus geometricus
AAAAGAATTAAGGCCTTTCCTCCATGTAAATGAATTTTTCATTCTGTATATATGAACTACTTTGTATTTATTTGATATGCTTCCTTTCAGCAAAGACGTTTTAGACTGGGAGCCCTTTGACCATACTATTTCCCCATGCCTGTGTTTTTCATTGAGATGAAATTTTAATCCTTTTGTTTGTTTGTTTTGTGTTTTTTTTTAGAATAAGAGAAAATTGTTATTTGACATTGATTTGTATGTAAAATTTTTACAGTCACCTTTCCATCTAGTCGTTCTGATGATTTTTACGAAGTATTATACAAATTGTTTTTATTTGGGCCTATCTTTTAAATTATTGTTTTATTTAGCTCTAGTTTTAAACTGTTTTTTTTGTGTGTGTGTGTGTTTGTGGGAAGGGGGTGTAAGTTTTTCTTTTTTTTTCTTCATTTTTGAAAATATGTGAGAGGAAAAAAAAAGATCAAGAGCTGCTGAACGTTATTTGTTTAAGTGATTCATTAGCACGTATTCCATCTTTGTTTTTTTCAATTACCTCTTGCCTGCCATACATTGTCTAACTGAAAAAGTTTGATTTCTCCACATTGACGGACACTAACAAATTTCTGGGAAATGAGAATTGAATTTTTCAAATGAAAATACCAGTTTAGAAATTAGATTTTGCTTTGGGTCTGTCACTGCGTGACAGGGGCAAGTCGTTCATCTGAGATGGGGATGTTTGTGAAGGGAGGTGTTTGAGACAGGGTTGTTTGAGAAAGGGGTGTTGGGGGTTGCTGTTTAAAAGATAATCTAAGAGGGAAATAATGTACAGGGTGATTCAAAGTCCTTCAGTTTATGTCTTGAATTGTGAAAAAACAAGAAAAAGGCAAACCAAAAGGCTTTCTATACATTTTACATCAAAATTTGGACCTTCAATTCAAAACATAACCAACTATAACGAGTCTTGACTTTTGATTCAAGCCATAACTAATTGTAACCGGTCTTGAATTTGTATTCAAACCATAACTAATTGTAACCGGTCTTGAATTTGGATTCAAACCATAACTAATTGTAACAGGTCTTGAATTTGGATTTAAACCATAACTAATTGTAACAGGTCTTGAATTTGGATTCAAACCATAACTAATTGTAACCGGTCTTGAATTTGGATTTAAACCATAACTAATTGTAACAGGTCTTGAATTTGGATTCAAACCATAACTAATCGTAACCGGTCTTGAATTTGGATTGAAACCATAACTAACCGTTACCGGTCTTGAATTTGGATTCAAACCTGAATTTACTATAACCAGTCTTCTTAATACTCTGAAAAGCTGCCATGTTATCAGTGTAGTTTGGAGATGCGAACTTTCATGGTTCTTTACCTGTTAAGATTTTTGTGCCTGACAGGGCTTTTGAATCACCCTATATTTCCAGTTCAAGAGATTATCGAAACAATTTATCTTGTTCGTTCAGTAATGATGTGAGATTTTGTAGATATACATTTGCATGTATGCATATATATATTTCTTGTTTCACAAATAGATTCATGTACGTGTCCAGTTGTGGTGGTTTTAAGGTGTCAATTTATAATATTTTCAGTCTTTAGGTTTTGATAAGGAACAAAGTCAATTCTAGTCATTCATTTTGGTGCCAAAATAGAATTTCATACCATTCAAAGGAATTATTAATGTTGTTATGAATAAATGTTCCTTGGCCAAGGGATAATTCCTGAATTTTTTTTATACAAATCAATTAAACAAATTGTATATGGATCATTTGAATCGTTGATCTGAGTGGAGAGAAAGTGGAAGTACGGAAAACATTTGCAATAAGTTCAATAATAATAATAACCAGTATAATAATAATAATAATAATGAAAAAGTACATTTATATAGCGCACAAATCCCTAAAAGCTAGAGCTCTAGGCGTTCCATTAATGAGCGTGATGATTTCCTGCTATGACCAACCCAATTGTAGGTACCCCTATAGGCAGAAATGCTTGAAGAACTCTTCTGCTTACCGATATGATGGCCAAGTGGTAGAGCTTCTGCCTCGGAATCGGGAGGTCATGGGTTCGATCTCCGGCCGAGTCATATCTGAGACTTTAAGATTGGCATTTTATTAATTGTCTCGCCTGGTGCTCAGCATTATGAGAACACTACTAAGACTGGTCGGCCCGGTGTCAGTAAACTGTGACTGGGTGAATCATTCGAGTTGTGCTATACCTTATGGCTCATGTATGGCACCACATAAACATGTCAAAATAGCACCGTAGCTGATATAACCTACGTTGTTGAAAAGTGATGTTAAACCAACAAAGTAACTATTTCTTCTGCTTTTACTTTCAAGGGCCTGTAAAGGGAATCTTTCCATTTCTTGGTTTTATAAGTGAATTATTACCTTAAGCCGTCTAACTGCTGGGAGTGGAGGCTGCACGTTAAGGACTGGGTTATCGACTGCTGTGAGCGGCCATGGGAGTCCAAGAGTAATGAGGAAACTTGTTCATGTCAAAGTCCTGTCTCCTTCCTAAATTCACCCTCCCCCCAACCCCGAGTCCCCGAAGCCTTCCTCCCCTCTTTACCCTACCACACTTTTGTATTCATATCGTTGAGCGCCATTGGGTGGAATCTGCAAGTTAAATTTTCAATTAAAAAGAAAAGAAAACTGAAATAAATCAGAAATGAATGTCTTATCAGCTTTCCCTTGATTCGGAATGTTTTTACATTTTGTCTATGCTCTGCCCCACGCCCATCCCTTCATTTCAGTTTTTAAAAACTATATATATATTTAAAAGTCTGATTTTCACCTTTATAATATCCCCTGAAAGTCATGCTTTTCCCATTCCCAAATTTGCCAGCTCCAAATTTCTATCATATGATATTCATGGAGATTGAAAAGGGTGTGCCTACACATATATATGTACTATACATATACATATACATGTATATATGTATAGTTGCCATGTTTGAATCTCAGTAAAATACAATGTATGTGAAATTTCTTCAATATAATTGATTATCATGACTTTGTAATGAAAAGTGCAATTTACAATGACATGATATACAGCTGTAATGCAGGGTTTACATGTCCCAGCACAGCCTGATCACCTGCAATGTAGATTAAGGATGTACAAAATGTAGATAAGGCAGTCTGGCAGTAAGGATTCAAGGAAACTTGAGCCAGTAAACCTCAAGTTCAAGTTCAAGTACAAAATCAAGTACAAATTTAAGTTCAAGAACAAGTTCAAGTCCAAGTTTAAATTGCATAATGTCTCTCTGTATTATTATATTGCATCTTCCCAGAGGAATTTGGCCCTTTTCGTCTTCCTCTTCAATCCAATTTGATCAGTACCGTTGGAGTTTCAAGGGTTTGAAGATTTACTTAACAAATAGTGTGTAGCGACTGGCTGGACTGACATTGATACAGAGATTGAAGATCTAGGGTTCAATTGGCCGAAATTGACTATCTATTGCTTTACTTTTGAAAATGTCGGAATTTTGTCCCTTTCAGATATTTTCTGGGAGTGAGTTCCATAATCATACGTTGTCCAGAAAGAAAGAATGAAGGTGTGCATTGCAACTTGATAGGCCATTTCTTTTCTTATCTGTATATATACTGACTGACTCAATTAGAATGAGGATTACTGTCAGTGCATATGTTTGGCTGAAAACATAACCTCATTTTTTCCTCTGTGTTTGAGAGTATTTACGTTTATGAAGGAAAAGACAGATTCCTAAGTGATTTGATGAGAATTTTGACCAAAAAGCCGAGATTCTTTTGACTGTTCTTTTACTGCTGGCAATCCATTGGTAACAATAAATTTGGAGATATTATTTACCCTCGCACTGCCTTAAATGTGGAAAGTTTACAAGTAGGACCATCTTGTAGCTTTAATGTAATCTGCTCCCTGTACTTTTAAACTTCACTTCAGTGGAGAGAAAATAAAGATAGAATTTATGTAGCATATGTTCCACGGCGTATCCATGCTCACGGCGCTTTACAATGACAGTTTACTCCCGCCTGTTTGGCCGGGACACATTTTTTTCAGAGAGAGACAGCACTGTCTTACCGGCCAGGTACTCATTCCTACCTGAGGCGAGTGTGGTAAGCAAAATAGAGTGCTCTAGCTGGCGGCACAGTGCCATGGCGCTGCTGAGTGCTTGGAAAAGACCTTTTTACTCACTTTTTCCTTACCCCACTTGGGTGTTATTGAGCACCTGACCATAAGCGGAGGAAGGTCTTGTCAGCATGCCAGAGCAAGTGTGCCTATCAAATGGCTGCATCTCTGTATACTCCACATGGAGTTGAGAAGGTATCTTGTTGGAAAAGGCCTGTCGGGTAACACTTGTAAAGCGCTTTGAGCACATTCGGGTAACAATTGTAAAGCGCTTTGAGAACATTCAGGTACATCTGTGAAGCGCTTTGAGCACATTCGGGTAACATTTGTAAAGTATTTTGAGAACATTCAGGTACATTTGTAAAGCACTTTGATCACATTTGGGTAACATTTGTAAAGCGTTTTGAGCACATTCGGGTAAACATTTCTAAAAGTGCTTTGAGCATATTCAGGTAAAGTTCTGTAAAGCGCTTTGAGCACATATTAGTGGATATAGCGTTATACTGCCGTTTTCATTTGAAAGGGCCAATAATGCTTCTGGATGGCAGTTTAGTTTTGGTGCAGTCATGAAACAGACAGTTCATTTGGCGTCGTAGACCCTTTTGAAAATAACAAAATGCCTCTTATATTGTCAAATATCATGTCTCTCCGAATTTTAGTTCTAAGTTTGTTTAGTCTGAGCGCAAACTATAAGAAAGTGTAAAAAAGCGATTTCCAAATTTTTTTGTATTTTAAACCCTTTCAAATGAAAACAGTTGTAGATAAAAGCGCTCATTTATATTGTTGGTTCTTTTTTTTGCAAACTGAATTTATTTTTGGCTGTCTGCAGGCTGCTTAGTTTTTTTATTTCCTCTTTGTTTATGCCAAATATCAATGTCAGACAATTGTGATTGCTCTTGTAATGCAACAGACTGAATTTGCTTGTCTTTGTTTAATTAATTGGCTTCCAATTTCAGTATAAGATGAATAATTGTATAATTGTTTTTATGCCGGTTATTTACTAAAAGCAACCAACTACTAAGAAGATTTTAATTTTTTGATTGGAAAGAGTCTTGTTTATAGGGAGACTGGGGAAATTATTTGCGATGCACATGCATTATTCACTGGTTTACGTGGGTTTCGTGTTCTGGGTTAGGGTTTGGGTTAGAGTTAGACCCAAATCAGCCTGGGGTTATAGTAAGGGTTAGAGCCAAATAAGCCTGGGGTTTGAGTTAGGGGTAGAGTTGGACCCAAATGAGCCTGGGATTAGGCTAAGGGTTAGAGAAATACTGGCCTACAGCCATACTAGACCAAGATGTTTGCTTCAATTTTAAAATCAAAACTTGCTGCTACAATTAACAGGTAATGTTTCAATTGATGTTGGTTGATTCATGTATTTTTAACTATTAACCCTTTGTCCTGATCTTGGTCTTCCCATACAAACTGTCGAGACACACTAGGATCCTGGTCTTTCCAGAAAAACTGTTTGGACACACCAGGATCCTAGTCTTCCCAGACAAACTGTCCAGACACACCAGGATCCTGGTATTCCCATACAAACTGTCCAGACACAACAGGATCCTGGTCTTCCCAAACAAATTGTTCATACACAACAGGATCCTGGTCTCCCCAGACAAATTGTTCATACACAACAGGATCCTGGTTTACCCAGACAAACTGTCTAGACACGCCAGGATCCTGGTCTTCCTAGACAAATTGCCTAGACACAACAGGATCCTGGTTTTCCCATACAAATTGTCCAAACACAACAGGATCCTAGTTTCCCCAGACAAACTGTCCAGACACAACAAGATCCTGGTTTTCCCAGACAAACTGTCCAGACACAACAAGATCCTGGTTTTCCCAGACAAACTGTCCATACACACCAGGCTGGACTTCCCAGACAAACTTCAGACACATCAGGATCCTGGTCTTTCCGGACAAACAGTCCAGACACAACAGGATCCTGGTTTCCCCAAACAAATTGCTCAGACACAACAGGATCCTGGTTCCCCCAGACAAATTGTCCAGACACACCAGGATCCTGCGCTTCTCAAACTGTCCAGACAAACACGATTCTGGTCTCCCCAGACAAATTGTTCAGACACAACAGGATCCTGGTTTTCCCAGACAAATTGTTCAGAACAACAGGATCCTGGTTTCCCCAGACAAACTGTCCAGACACACCTGGATCCTGGTCTTCCCAGACAAATTGTCAAGACACACCACGATCGTGGGCTTCCCAGACAAACTGTCCAGACACAACAGGATCCTGGTCTCCCCAGACAAATTGTCCAAACACAACAGGATCCTGATCTTCTCAGACAAACTGTCCAGACACAACAGGATCCTGGTTTCTCCAAACAAACTGTCGAAACACAACAGGAGCCTGGTCTTCCTAGACAAACTGTCCAGGCATGTCAGGATCCTGGTCTCCCTGACACTTCCTTTTTATTAATTTGTACAATTTTTTTGTTTCACATTTTTATCATGACACAAATACAAGTCAAGCCAAAAGGCAGTGGCACTGATATGAAAGTAGCACAACTGATATAATATGAAACAATTTAAAATCTGAAATGGAATTCATTAAAAAAAAAAAGTTAACTTTTCAAGGCCTTTTTCTTTCAAACTGACTCAGGATGCTGAATATTACTGTGATATTTTAGTGGCACACCTTTAGTCAAATATCTTTTTTTACCCTTCTTTTTAAATTTGTGTATGACTACCGTTTTTAAAATAGTAACACATTTAAATATAATCTGCTGGGTAAAGTCAAAATAGAGACAGCATGAACTCTGTAAGGTGACTTGTCGTTGTGCTAATTTCCGATTGGGATTTCCCAAAAAAGTAAAATGATGGCTCGGACCACATAAAGTGACTTTCTGATCCAATCTTGTATTGGGAAAAGCCAAAAGACTTAAAAAAGAAAAAGACATTCACTGTGTAAGGTGACATTTTGTTGCGCCAATCTCTTTCTGGGAAAAGCCAAAAATTTTATAATGACAACATTTATTATTCAAGGTGAGTTTGTTTTGTGTACTAATCTCTTCCTGGAAAAAGCCAAAAAACCTCAATATTGGTAAAGGCCAAAAAACTGAAAAATCACAACATTTACCATGTAAAGTGACTCTCTGCGCCAATCTCTTCTTGGGAAAAGCCGGAAAACTTGAAAATGACAATATTCACTGTGCAAAACGATATTTATGCAAATCTCCTGTAGGTATTCTTTTCTGTTGATGATCTCCTTGTGTGTTCCTTGCTGCATAAAAGAGAGGATGTGAAATAGACCCAATGCCATATCGCCTCATGCATGTTATGTGAGGCGACAGGATTGAACGACAGATTCTTCTCTCATCGGTCTGTCCTGTCAGGCTAGTTAGGCTCACTACTTGGTCTTCCCAGAAAAAGAGGTGGGTGGAGGATTGTAGGAAGTGAGAAAGAGACATACTCGATGGCAATCCCCCAATCATGTGTGTTGCAGTCACACTACATTAAAATTAAAATGTTATTAGGGTCCATCTATCCATATTGATCAAGTATTTTTGTACCCAAAGGGTTCTAGAATATTGTGGATGGTTTATCACGGTGCATAGATTTGGGATTGATGGTCTCCAATTTTGTTTTAGGTTTTTTGTTTTGTTTTTGTTTTTGTGTTGTTTTTTTTTAGAGATGATACAATTTTTGGTCAATAGATCATGCATTAAGTTTGTTACTCTTTATTATTATGATATGTACCACGTTTACTGTTTATTTTAGAATTTCAAATGTTTTTTTTTATGTTTGGCAACGTCTTTTCCTCTTGGGAACACAAATTCCCGCTACCTGTTTTTTTTCTTTTCTTTTAAGCCTTTTGGCTCAGTTTTTCCGTGGGCACTGAGATATCCTCATAAATTTGAAGAGAGCCGCACAATACTAAAACAAACAGACAAGCATTCTCTGTATGTGATTGAAATAAGCATGTTGCTCTAAGCTCTGATGAAATAAAACATATTGGGTGATGCATATGAACTTCAATCACTTTGATGTATTGAAATTTTAAAAACTGATGCAGAGTGTGAAACGGTCATGAAAGAGTAACAAATTTTATATTGACCTTATATGAAATTATTAGATCTAGATCTTCATAAGCTGATATTGTGATTGATCTCAATGGTGGTATTTAGTCCGTTTGATAAAACTCTTCTTGAAATTCTCATAGACGGAGAAGTACTTAAGTAATGCAGATATGTCCTCATAAGAACAAGACCAAAAGCAGTCTGAAAGCTAAACCTAACACATGTAGGTCTAAAGCAAGACTTAAGGAGAGCAGTATCAATGTGGTGGCGAAAATTGCAACACGTTATTGAATGTGAATAGTCTCTCATCCGAGGACTTGAAAGAGTATCAAATTATGAGTTCTTATTTCTCTTTCATGAAAAGTGATATTGGAATTTTTGCTTAGTTTTGTAAAATATACATAACTGATGATCACATTTATATACTGTTTTCACGAAAAATCTTGAGCATTTTCCTCTCTATTCTCATTTTAAAAAAAAGAAAAAAAAGATTTTACTTTGACAAATACTTCTCAAGTTAAATTTATCAAGTTTGAGGACAGTTTTTATGTATCACCCAATATATAATTATTATACGCTCTATGAATAATATATTATGATTAAACTGTTATAACAAATGTATACAATTGTTTTCTAATGCATTTATTTTAAGATAAATTCTTATCGGACTTTGAAATGATTCGCTGGCATTTATAATATTCTTGATACCTGAGAATTTTCTTCCATGTATACTCCGTATTTGTTTAATTGATGAGAAAGTTGTTTTGATGTAGATACAGACGTTGATGTTGCATGTTTTGCTGGAGGTCATCAAATTAGAGAGAAAGTACTACACAACGCAGAGATGCCTTGTGTTGAAGCTTTAGAATGATTTTGATGGCCTCCGTTATATTTTCACATTTCATTCCACCCCTTCCAATCTACGACCTATCTCCTTTGGAGTGCCGTGGTCTAATGAGTGTGTTGGCTAGTGAGTATCAGAATGCTGAGCAATGACAGCATGGCTAAATATTAGCTGGGCGACCAGTCATTTTTGGGTGCTTGCCCACTGATCTAATTTGTCTTTGTACTTGTGTTGTGTCCTTAGTTAGAACACTCAATCCCTAATACTCCCCTCCCCCCCCCCCATCTTTGTTCAAAGGAGATATACAAAACTTCTACTATTTAGGTTGAATCTTGATCTGACTCTTTATGTAAATGGGTTTTGTTTTTTTTTGCTTAATAAAAGATAAAACGGGACAAAAGATTTGACATTTCAGACCAATGTCCTTCATCAGATATGTTAAGAAAAAAGGACAAAGTTAGTTAATGGAGGAAATGAAATATAACCATATGTAAATGAAATAATAAATAACAGAAAGGAGGGCTTCACTGGACTTCTACCGCTTTCTTTCAAAGCATGTTTCGGAACAAAAATTCTCTTATTTCTACCTTCAGTCCCGCACCAAATGTGGAATTTTTTCATTGGTTTGAAATAAAATTGCACCAAATGGAAGGGGCGTGGCTTATCAGGATTTTGCAATTAATTTTTCAATATTCTCCATCAAAATAATTATGATAGACGGGGTTGTGGCTTTTTTCTGTGTAACTTAAAGTCCAAAGTACTTCTTCAAATTTTCAATGGCTCTCAGGAACTCGGGTCAAGCTTTTGAGCTATAGTTTAAAAATAAAACTCCCTAAAACTGTCCATAAAAATCCTTGAAATTTACGATGTCAAAAGTCATGAGGATCAATATTCATGAACTTTTTTTTTTTTTCAATTTGAAAGTCAGTGCCTCAAGATTGATATATAAATTGTTCCGTTTTATTAAGAAATTCATATTTTAGATAATTTTTAGTGCCATGCTTTGAAAAGTTTTGACCCTGATATGTCTCTTTAAGTGAAGTGTGAATGTTGATGTGACTGCTTTTGTTGTTTTAAAGTTACGTAGACATGCAACCTGCTGTATTTTAAACTAAGTGCATTTTGACGGTTTAATTTTTTTTCAACTCAGTCGGACAGATTGCTGAGGCGTATTTTTACCGGTTGTGTGATGTTGGAGCTAACGGTGCACGGGCACCACCCATTTTAAAGGCACACTGTGCACTGAACTGGAGAGCAAAATTCAGTATCTGCATTAACTTCCTGTCATTTTAACTCGACACTTTAACAACCATTTTGTTTGTTTTTGGTTGTTGTTGTTGTTGTTTTTTTGTTGGAACAAAATAAAGGATCCCTTTTAGAAGTCCTATCATAGGGAACGTTGAGCTGCACGCAACGAAAAGCGGTTATTACCCTACAACATGAAGGTAAATTATTAGTTCAAGATGATATTTCCAACGGGAGACCAATTGCATTATCGAATGTTGATTGCAAAATGATGACCAAAACTCTAGCGTCACGGCTTAACTTAGTAATAGGTAGTATAGTTAGCAGAATCGAAAAGGTTTCATCAGATGTAAAATAATAACAAAAATTACCAAAGGAAATAGATGACATAATTGAACATGAGAAATTTTCTTTTCAAGCATCTCGGCTTCTTTCCATATATTATAGGAAAGCATTGATACGGTCTCTAAACCACTTTTTTAAGAATAGCCTAATAATCTGGTTTGGGACAAATTGTTGTCAGGGGATAGCAATAATACTCAGATTTGTCATTGAAGGGTGTGTTTGGGGGCAAACAAATGGTAAAGAGAGAGTTTCTTTGTATGAAATAGTGGAAAATGTGAAGATACTATTCATGGTTTGTTGTTGTTGGGTTGTTTTTTGTTGTTGTTGTTTTTGTTGTTGTTGTTTTGTTTTGTTTGTTTGCTTGTTTTTTGTTCTTGTTGTTGCCGTCTTTTAGTAAAAGCATAACAGCATCTTGAAATTGTGAAAATGTGAATTCTAAAATGACAAAATCAAATGTATCTTGAAGACGTGGAAACACAGAAATCTTTCTATAGTAAGTAAAATAACATTATTAAAACTGTTGGTTTATCTCAATTTACATTATTTAATGCACAATATTCTTACTTTAAGCGACAGATTATTCTTCAAATAGATATATGGCAGAACAAACACTAATGCAGGAGCGTTCGAAAAGGTGAAAATACGAATTATGTGTGGCAACTACAGTGAAGCAGAGCGTTATAATGAGAGTGTGGACAAGTGGTTTGGCGCTGCCATGTTGCAACTTAGGCGGCTGCTTGCATCAAAGACAAGTTTCGATGAGTCTCTCTCTCTCTCTCTCTCTCTCTCTCTCTCTCTCTCTCTCTCTCTCTCTCTCTCTCTCTCTCTCTCTCTCT
>JAOWAY010076217.1:0-11398 GCA_028565895.1 Goniobranchus geometricus
CTCAGGTGTTAAATGAGTACCTAGCAATAGGCTGGTATTGTTGCGCTGACTGTGCTGCACTTTACTGTATACTCCCAGGGAATATGCCTGCGAGCGGATAGAGTATTGTAAAGCGCTTTGAGATTGTTCGTAGAACGGTGGAAAGCACTATATAAATGCAATCTTTATCCTTTTTTATAGTAAAAATGTTGGACATAATATTGTTTTTGTCTTAAATCTCATGTTAAATGTTGACTGGAAGACATACAAGGTTTGGCACTTTCACCTACGATTTATTTGCCTCTTTTAAAGTTTAGACATGCGATCATCTCATAGTTGCCACATACGAATTTGGGGGCCGGCAGGCCTCAACTATAACTGCCAATGTTAATATAAAAAATGCCTTTTTAGCAACAACAAATATAACATGCTTATCAGTGACTAACAAAACAACATCCATGGGCAATTTTCTATTCAATCAAAGCAAATTTCCTTTGTTCTTTGTGGGAAAAATAAATTTCTTTCAAAAATTACTCTCCAAAGCATAAAATAACAGATCAGCTTTGAGAATTTCGGCTGAATTTAGATTGCAGTAAATCAGAAAGATTATCTACTGAATAAACTGAATATAATGAGATGGCAGAACTCAGTAGCAAAGTAAAGATCCCCAAACTCACATCGCCATTAGCTTGGCTGTTTTCAGATGGAAGATGATAATGGGACACTGTGCATGTGGTGGTTTTAATGAATCCAACATCAAACCATTGCCCTTCTCTTTTCACAATAATTTTCTCTGGTTTCACATCAGGCTTAAACTCTTGTTTGATTGTATCTTTATTTATGCCCACACTGGCATCTGAGGTCAGTTGTGAGGGTGTAGCAACAGGGGCTGATGAAACTGCAGCAGATGCAAGCGTTGCAAGGGGGTCTGTCAAAACAAAAGAGGAAGAAAAAAAGGAGTGAAGAATTATTGCTTGGCTTTAGAAATAAACAGTATGGAAAATTAAACAAATGAAGAAAAAAATAAAGAATCTTAATAGAAGACGCCCCTGGAAACAGATGATACCAGAAAGCGGCACAATAATCAAAATGTATACAAATGATAAAGTTCAATTCAAAACTGAATAGAGGGACAAGATAAACTGAAACAGACATAAATTTGAAAGTTGTTTGGTTTTGTTTTTTGTTTTTTTGTTTTTTTGTTGTTGGTGTTGTTTTTTTTAAAGCTAAAATTGATTTGCCTTAAAAAAGACTTAAAAGATCTTCCGCTCGAACTGATACAAATAAAGGCCTATTTCTCAAAGAGTTATACAGCATTCGCAACAGTGATCACTTAACTTTGAAAATTCTTTATCGGTACTCATTATAGCAACAGATTCATCATTAAACACTGATGCATTTTTTTTTCATACATGCTAACTGGAAATTTAGTCTCAATATGAATCTGAATTTAGATAAAAAGAAAGTAAACCAACATCCACAAAAATATCGTTTTGAAAAATATAGATTACAATGTCGCTGGTTAAAAAAACAACAACACAAAGCTTATGGCACAAAAAGAGTCATTCTTACCAGCTGCTTCTCCCGTAGTGGTAGGTGCAGGCTGAGAGGCTTCATCAGTATCCTCAGGCTCCTCCTTTGGCTCCAATAAAGCAGCAGTATCCATTGGCTGATTTTCACCATCTCCATCTCCGCTGACTGCATCATTTTCTCTTGCAGCCTCTAAGGCCTGAGCAAAAGCTTGTTCTGCCAATTGGGAGGTCATATCCTCATTCTCTGCAGCCATGGGCTCTGGTTGAGGTGGTTCATCTCCCTCCATGACAGGCTGGTCATCCAAAGACGCCAACGGCCCTCCTGTTTGAGCTAAAGCTTCCAAGGCACTTTCAGCAGTTTGATGCAGGTCACCCTCTGCATTCTCATGTTGGTGATCACGATCTTCTGGTTGTGCCTCGTTGGCAGGCTGTTCTGTAGCAGGGTCAGATGTGTCTGCAGTCACATCGGTTTCTGGGACGCCTTCCTCCATGGGCTCTGGTTGCGCTGACGGTACCTCTGAGACTTCTTCACCGGTCACAGGGGGCTGATCTTGGACTTCTCCCTCATTCACCTGATCAGCTGACTCCTGCTCCGATGCCTCTTTTGATTGCTCTCCTTTCCCTTCTTCTCCATCTTTTTCATCATTGGCGCCATCAAATTGTGGCATGAACCCATCCTCCTCCTCATCTGAGAAGTTAGAGTAAGAGTCATACTCAGACTCATACTCCGATTCAGAAAAGTCATCATCAGCAGCCATAAACTGAAAGTCTTCATTTTCTTCATCAATAAGTTCCTCACTCATGTATATGGAGCTACCTTTGATAAGGGGCATGTCAGCATCATCTCTATTTTCATCACATGCTCCATCAAACTGCTGAATGGCAGTGCCATCTCCTTCAGCCCCCTGCTTGGCTGCTGGTTCCCTGACAAGAGCCTCAGCAGCAGCCTCAGCCTCTGCGCTAATCATGGCTGAAGCCTGATCTCCACTCTGGGTGATAGGAGAGGGTTGAGTGACAGTAACAACTTGAGGTGTAACACCCTGTCCAAGACTGACCACTTGTGGAGCTCCATTGGCCGAAGGGGCACCAACAACGATCGGTTTGGCCACGTGCCTTATGTTGGATGGAAGTGTCATGGTGGAGATATTGCCTCGATTGGCAGGGGTGATGGTAATTTGAACTGGGCCTTTAGCTCCAGCAAGCCCTGCCTGCGCTGATGGCACAGTCACAATCTGACGGCCTCCCAAAGTTGCTGTTGTTGCCCCTCCATTGGATGCATCACCTGTTGCTTGGGCAATGAGGGAAATTGTGGATGCATTGGTCCCTACTACACGCATAGCAGGAGAGCTGACGATTGTACCTGATGGGGATGCTGTCGCAGTACCAGATGATGCACCTGAAATAGAAATTTTCCTTTGAGTATGTTGGTGATAGGTTTACATCTTGATATCACAAGTTTTAAAATCTCATATGTGCCTCTGCCCAATTTCTAAACAGAAGGAGGGTAGAAACTTAGCATACATCTATGCAAGGGGATGATGCAATCTGCCTATTAGTATATTATCTACAAAATAAATATCTATGAAGAATAAGGTTCAAGGAACTAGGCAATAGATCATTGAATGGGTTTCATTAAAAATGCATACGTTGTCAACCGCTTTTAGGCTTACCCCCTGAAAGGACTGTAATGACAGGTTTTCCTGTCTGTGAAATAATATTTGCGCCGGAGTTGACTGCCGACACTGCTACAGGTTTGTTACCTATAAAAGAGTATAAAAGCATTCATTATGATTTATATACAACAAAATTGAATCAAACAAAGAGATTATCTACCACAGGGTCAAAGTCAATATTCACTTGATGAAAAGGATTGCCTTCCATGACTAGGGGTGAACATTAGCCCCATTCAAAGACAGATAAAAATAAAAGACATCAGTAAACAGAGGGGGAAGAAGGGAGAATGAGAAAGATAAAAAAGCACACGGCATCATAATCCTGTTTCTATTCGTCGTTTTCTTTCACTTTAACAAGACTTGATGAGTTTTTCAGCCCTGGTGCTGAATTTAAGTTTGAATGGTCCCAATTTAAAATTCTAGGAAGATTCGTACATCAAATACTATTTCTATTTATTTGAGAAAAGCAAAATAATTTGAGTATCCCAATTATGAATTATTGGATCACATGTGCCAGCTAAGCTAAAGAGTAATGTAACCATTGTGACATGATTTGTTGCAGTGTATAAAACCATGCCGCTATCCTTACCCATTTATCTTACTAAGGTTCAGAGACACTGGAAATAAGCAACCATGAGGCTTGATGATAGATATATCACATGGCACTCTTGTTAGTGTTATTCATTTTTACAAAACATTTAACCAAGAAATGCTTGACTACAATAATACCCACCACTTGCCACTGCTCCGGCAACACTTTGAGGACTAACAACGATAAACTGAGTGTTGCCTGACTGTCCTGCCAGCTTGGGAACACTAGTGATAATCTTTGTTGGCTGGTTCATGGTTCCAGTGCTGCCCTTGGGCGCTGCTATGACGATGGTTTTCGTACCAACCTGGGTTGTGGTCACACCAGAACCCGCTGCCTGGTTTCCCTTTGCCATGGAAAGCATAGATGTGGGGATGGTTCGAATCATTGTGTTCAAAGATTTGGGAATTTGGTTGGCTTGCTGTTTTGGGGATGGGATGAATGCAAAAGAAAAAAAGAAAGCTGAACACAGAAAAGAAATTCATAAAGAAAATGACAAAATTCTTTCTAAATAGTTCTAAGGAAAAACAAAACAAAACATACCATTAAAAAAACCAAAGCCCCCCAAACGATACAAAACAACAAAGAAGAGCATCATCCAACTACACTTACGACAGTGCTAACAACCCAAAAGCACATTCCACTGTCAAGAAAACCAATGTCTTATCAATGGGATGAAGCAATATGGAAAAAACAAATCAAAAGAACCCCCTTCCCCCACAGGAAAAAAAAAAAAAAATATATATATATATGGCGACCTTCCAATATACGCTTCCAGAACCATGTCTTTGAATAAGTGTGTGTCATTTGTTTTTTCTTCAGTATTTCTTGAGTCTTCTGTCCAACAAACACATGTTTTGGTGGAAAGCAGTTGTCATTGTCAGTAGGGTCCAAATCTGTCAAGTTGCCTCTCAAAGCCTGTGGTTTTAAAAAGTATGCAAAGGAAATTTTTGTTGGTCTCCATCAGTATGCCATGAAGTTAGTGTACTTGAGGCGATTTTTGTTAAAATATGAAGATTAATTCTTTGAAGATGGGCTGAGTAGACTTAAAAGAGATGGCACAGTAACAGGCTTTTAAATAATTGAAATACATGTACTGGTTAAACAGCTTTTGTGTGATCCTTGACTTGCGAGCTTTGCCCAAGATTGTAAGTTGCTTGACTTTCATCTTTCACAGGAAGGCAAAAGTCAATGCCCTGTCCCCTGCAACACTAACTTGTTTCATATTATTGATGATGCCTGAAAACTTATTCTTATCACTAACAGGTAACCATGCACAGTAAAACACAGTCACTCGATCAAGAATGTCTAGAAATCTTGAAATGAGTCACAAATGGATAACCACCTGTGCCCAACAAACTCCACTGGCAATAAAGAAGAGACAACCAACAAACTAGAAAGTTGACTGAGATCATGTGGATCAGCATTAAGGTGAGAAATCCCTTTGCAAGTCTCCAGAAATTTTTTGAAAGACATAAATCTGCATCAATTCTATTACAAAAGTCCTTAACTATAATACTGTACACATGATAACAAACATCACCATCTATGTCTACAACATTTGGCACACCTGACTTCAAATTTTCCGGACATCTATTGTGTTCCCAAGCAAGTATGTTGCAGAGTCACTCAAGACAAACAAGGTACCAGCACATCATCTTTAAATTTGTTGATAACAGCATCATAAAGAGTGTTTGTGCATTGACTACTGTCATGTCACAGGGATCTAAATTGCAAAATTTTTCAACCACTGCAAAATTGCGTGTTCTACAATCAACTTCTTTCCACCAGATATATATATACATATATAAGATCAAAACTCCGCATCGGCTTTTCATACAAATAAACTTAAAATATCAAATCAAAATCTTAGACCCAGATCCAGATTTAGATATTGATCTGATTTAGGCCTCTAGATCTAGATTTTCGATGTTAATAGTAATTAGACTTTTGATTGTAAACTATCTTGACTCTATTCTAGATTTAAGACCAACAGTTTTGATTAGATCTAGATCTAGATTACGGAATCTAACATTGTAGCAAAGACAGCAGTACTAATGTCTTTGATTCTAGTCATTAGATGCTAAACTTAGACACAAAATCCATTGAAAGGCGTCTTTAAGTTATAATATAGATTTGGGTCTTTTAGTAATACCAGTACCAGCAGTAATAGATTCTCGATCTATATCTTATCTAGATTCTAGACTGTTCTTCAACTTGAAGCATGTATTCTTACTTTTATGGTTACAGCCCCCTGCACCTAGAATTCTAGACCTGGATCTAATCTCGAAAGATCCTTTTCCAGACCTGGACCCAAAATCCACAAAAAGGCTTAAAACCAAACCCAATATTTGATGCTAGACCTAGAAAGCCTGCTCCTGCTTATATCTCTATAATACATGTAAAACAGAGATTGCATATGATATTTTATAAAAAGTTGAAATCAGTAAAGCAGCCTTCAAATAAAAATTAGCCAATAAAAAGTATACTGTAAGAGGACTTGAAAATGTGTACATTTGCTTATGACCTGCTTATCTTTGTTGTGTAAATTTCATGTCTCTGACTTAAATAGGGTTTGAGTTAAAATCTTTTAAGGAGTCCCATACATCCCCAGCAGCAAGATGTTGTAAGCCCTGACGTTTGCAGCAGTCAGAGAGTTAAAGCTCTAGAAGCCAAACATAATAAATGCACATACATAATTCATATAGTACTGCCTGTAAAGTTCTTCAATACCAATAAACTGAAAAGAAACTTACATTTGGCTGGACACTGCTGATACCGAGGATAGTTGGTGTCTGTCCCGTAGATGTCTGAGTGCTAAGTACTGTGGCAGGCTTTGCAACACCTCCTGCTTGTGTTGTTACCAACTTGACAATTGTCGCCCCCTGAGGTAACGGATTCTTCGGCTGTGTGATTTTCAACCATCAAAATGTTTCATTAGCGTACTCTACACCAAGAATAATGTAAAGGATAATAGAGATAAATAGCTAAACCCCAGATGCTTCACCATAATACAATCATTGTAGTTTATGTATTCAAATCATAGAGGTTGAATCTACATAGCTGGGCTTTAACAAAAAAAAAGAAACAGGACAAACTGAATGCATTGCACAGAGACCAACTCAGAAAGGTATTTGAGATTAAACATTACACAGAGATATTACAACAATCCTTTACTAAAAAATGTATGAAAAGACCAGAGCTATCAAAGAAAAATGAAAACAATATTCAATATATCTAAACTTAGATGTGGTGGATAAATCATTATGCAAACAACATTTCATGGCATGAATTTCTACTTCAATAACATTGCTTTTAAGCGATGTCAAGAGATAAAAAGTCACTTCAACACCACTCATTCTATCCTTTGCATGTACTTAATTCATGCCTTCTTTAAATGGAATTGCTCTGTCAAAAACTCTCAAAGCTTGAAAATGCTTTTAAAAAAATCTAATTCCTTGCACACACAGCTTGATTTGCAAGGGTTAAATGTTATCCTCTAGAAAAATCAGCAGACATAAAACGTTCATTTCCATACGTATAAATAGTAAAACATAGAGCATATTTGATGCAATTCTTAAGTTGGGTGCAAATAATACTCACATTAGCCATGGCCATTCCTTGGGTTGTTTTAACAAGTGTTACAATCTGTGACTGACTAGACCCAGTGTTCCCTGCCTTGTGCACTGTGATGATCTGCTTGCCTGCCATGTTAGTACCAGACCCAGAGGCTTTTAAAATTGTGGCTCCAGTGGGTGCTACACGAACTGTCTGTGTGCCCGGGGCTAATGTGGTGCCTGAAAAGGTTTCATGAACGTGAGATCACAATTTCAATGACATCTTGATTGAAAACTCTAAAGCATTGATGCTAATGAAAATGTTTAGCAATGTATTAAAATTTGTCCCGAAATAAGGTGTCAAAATATCTAATCCTTTCTTAAAGGCGATACTACTCTCTCAAGGAACTTGACCCCCTTTGGCTAAAAAAAAAAAAAAAAAAAAAAAAAAAAAATTTAAAAAAAAATAAAAAAATTCATACACTATACGTAACCTTGTCCTATAGATCAGCATTGACAAGGGCAGGTCAAGCATCGATGCCATTTTCACCTCACAGCGGATTATTGAAAGATCAAATAAATTTAACGCACCTTTACTTGTACATCTCATTGCCTTCTCAAAGGCATTTGACAGCATAAACAGAAGGCTTTGTAGAAAATTGTAAGTTCATATGGAATAGCTTCAAACGTTTGGAGTACCTTCAAAAGCGATCAAAGTACTGCCAGCCATTTACAAAACTCATTGTAGTCATCCATTTTATTTTGAGCCAATTAGACAAGAAAGAATATGGCAATGAGACATAAAAAAGACTCTTCAATCAAGACTGCCGATGATGTTACCTTCATTGATGCATCAGGTAACTTCAGAATATGACCATTGACCTTAAAGAGGTGGTGGGAAAAGTGGGAATGAGATTCAATGGAAAAAAGCGCCAAGTTTGGAAAGATATCAGAAATTAAAACAGATAACCCAGAAGTTAAGAACAATAATTCATTTGTATACTGCGGAAGTACATTAACATTGAATGGCAGTACAATAAATGAAAATGTCACCCAAATAGGAAAGGCAGGATGGTCTTTGAGACGTCTATCATACCTACTTAAATTCAAGAAGTAGTAATTCTGCATACAGCTATGAGAGTCTTTTGCAACATCATATACACTATATGGTGCTGAAACATAAGAAATATGAGAAGCTCTTAAAAAGAAACTAATATGCCATTCACCTAAGGCAGAACCTATATAAGACGGATTCTGGACATCATATTTAGACTGAAAGACAAATTAAAGAGGTATACAGACTGACAGAACAGAGAGATCACAGCAGCTATCATAACATATGACTATGCTGGCTTGCCACATCGTGAGAATGAAAAATGAGAAAACACCAAAGAAACTCCTAAACTGGATACCACCTGGAGGAAGAAGAGGACGGCAACCAAGGATAAAGCCTTAAAGATGGAGGATCGTCATGGCAGAGAGCAGAAGAGCCAGCTCAAAATGTCATGAACACAGAATGAACCAAGTGCTAAGTAAGTAATATATTTCAGTTGAAAAAGCGGCAGATCAGCCTAATAATTACATGAACTGATACCCAGACTGGGACAAAAGGTAGAATTCAAATCACACCCCAAAATATGACAATGGCCTCACATAAGATGGACAAAGCGACAAACTCGTCCCATTCACCAAACAATGGTAATCAAATATTTTTTTAAAAATCAAAAAATAAAAAATTATATATATCATCATAGGAAAGGGTTTCCATAAAAACACTGATGACAGAATGATGGAATGTGCAAGTGCAATCAAGATTTGTCGGTTCTTTTTATTTTAAAGAAAGGGAAACAAAAAAAAAAAAAAAAGAAGTTAGTGGCTAGATAAATTTGATTGATGGTCAGAAATTAATACCTGGCAATTTTGCACCAACAGGTGTCACCTTCACACCTCCTGGTGTCACAATTGTAGGTGTCACAACCTTGATGCCAGATGCTGGCGTTGTTGTTGCACTAGCTGGTGTTCCAGGTATTTTCTGAGTTGCAGCCGCGGCAGCAGCCAGTGCTGCTATTCCAGACATGTTTCCAGATGTCTGATGAATAAAACAATATAATGAGTTGTTGAAACCATGTCATTTATTATTGAAGCAAAACCAGTTATAATTTATGAGCGCACATAACGTCGGCATTCTCACATATTTCCTAATGTTTCATGAATACATTGTTCAATATAATGAGTTTCGATGTACTTGAAAGAAATTGTCATTTGTCAAACGAAGAGGAAAAAAGAAGAGAATTATCTGTTCCTTTATAAAACAACATTGAACAAAATCAATTTTATGAGACTGCAACATACTATTGCTATATGTAATATGCAGACTACAATAATATAATAAAAGCTCTGAAAGGATTTTTGAAACTGATTAAATAATGAATAATATATGCCTATGGAACAAAAAAAAATCACAATAACAAAGTGGCGAGACAAGCGACATACAGTGGTAACAATGTTGGCGATTCTCTGGCCAGCTTGAGTGACATTTGTTATTTGCGGAGAGGCGCCCCGTATGGTATTGGAAACTCGAGTTATTGTGACAGGCTCTGCAAATCGTGGTGTTGCGGTCACTGCAGGTTAAAAGCAGATAAGAATAGGTCATATCACATATGAAATACAATAAGAGGCTGTTGCTTAATCTATACATATCATTATCGCTTCATCATCTCACAAACACAATCCAGTGTATTATAGAACTGTGCTGATAATAAAAGGCCTTGTATACATTTCTTGTGACATAAACTGATACTCTCAACCTTCAAGTATTACAGGATGCTTAATATAAGCGCTAAATGTATTCTGCTACTCTCAAGTGAAAACATGTATTGTCTATGGGACAAAGAAGAGAATATGCCCTTTCAAATGAAAACGGCAGTATCATACAGTACTGGCGCTCTAACAACACGCCGTCTCAGAACACGGTTCGCCTTACTGCACGGTTTTTTCTGGACAACATAATTTTTTTCTATATAAATTGGCTGCTTAACAACACGATTTTGAACAGAAAGTTTTCTTTCTAATCTGACAAAACCAATTCTATTTCCTCACAGATCTCTCACTTAATGCATAACAATTTCTGTTTTCTGATTAAGCCATACATCTAGCTTTTATTAGGCATTTAATAGAGATGAGCATGTGCCTGTCAGACGAATAGGTGTCTTTCTGCCCACGTGGACAAAGCAAACAATGATCACTGTCCAGCTGGGCAGGCTGTTAACAAAAGTGGCTCTACCCGCCACGGACCTGACAGTTGGAAAGACGCCTTTCTATCATTTTCTTTTATCGCTCACTGAATGTTACAAAACACTGAGTCAATTAAATCAATGACACGCATCTCACCAATATGATGGCAGTGAATAAGGAGACATTCCTTGATTCGTTGTGTTTGGTCAGTTCATAGTGACTGAGCTTTGGCTCCACCCCTTCCCCCACAAGGCTACACATTCCTTGTTTAGCATTTGGGGATTTATTGCGTGATTGACAGGCTTGATGATAAGAAATGAGTTCATTAGATTTGATCATGTGCACCTGTGGGCTTGCATTTGATTGGCTGTTAAAATGAGGGAATGGGACTTTCGAGGAAATATATAGACTATGTCCCTTGTAGCCCGTCTAAGCGCACGCTCCTTCTAACAGCATGATATTTCAATCTCTGAAAGGGCATGTTCTTAGAGCATTAGCACTCTATTGGAAAAGTAAGACAGAGGAAAGCATACATCCCATTCCAATATCATACCAATTCTGAGGGAGAAAAGTAAAATTCTGTGAAGTTAAAAAAATATCACACACACAGAAAACAAAACCAGAAAAGAAGAAACAAAATAAACATCTACAGAAAAAAATTCCTGAGATTTGAATTTAACTCAGAGCAATCTATCTTATGTCTTCTTCCAAGGAGTGGCAGCAGGCAGGCAATCAATTAAAAGAAGGAAAGAAAGAAAGAGAGAGAGAGAGAGAGAGAGAGAGAGAGAGAGAGAGAGAGAGAGAGAGACAGACAGACAGAGACAGAGACAGAGA
>JAOWAY010076328.1:0-11396 GCA_028565895.1 Goniobranchus geometricus
CTCTCTCTCTCTCTCTCTCTCTCTCTCTCTCTCTCTCTCACACACACACACACACACACACACACATACACAAACACCTAGACACAGCACGCATGCAAAAACCAAACACACACACACATACGATATAGGCCTAAACTGAAATCAAAAGCTTACCTGCACATTCATTGAATGATAGCCTTTTCTGTTAACAAATTCGTGTTCCTGTTCACGGCGAGCTTGGATCTGAATTGTGATCCATACACACAGACCACTAACCTGAGAAAAGCGTACTGGGTGAATATTTTTTCTTTGTCTCATCTGTTTCCTCTTGATTTGGCCAGCATATATGGTGATTGACAGTTAGGAACAAAGCATTAATAACCCACGTAACAACCCTACTTACTGTAGCTTGATCTAACCCAATAAGTCCATCAAATATGTCTTGAAAACTTGAAGAAGCAAAATATCGTGAAATTACCAACACTTGAAGTTGGGAGTTAGAGAGTTTTTACGATTTGCAATAGTTATCACATCAGTGATTTCATTTGTAATATCCAAAATATCTAGTTGCCTGAATCTAAGTTTTCTATACAGTTCAATATCATCAAACACTTCGAAAGAGTGTGTTTTGACCCTAAACAGTCTGTCTCTCTTAAAAGTCTCCTCTGTCTCATTCTAAGAACATGTAAAGTCGACATCTGCAGCCACTAACTAAACACATATAGCCAACTGATACGCAGTGAGAAGATTCAATAACGTTATACAGGTACTGGAAATGAGGTCATGCTAAGTGCTGCTTCATGCATACGACTTTTTCAGGAATCCCTCACCTTATACGACATTTTTTATGCAGATAGAGATAAATGCATTTAATCTGTTTCACGCATATCAGCCCCGAAGAGTCCTTTCATTGTTTCAGCATTTAACAGCAATCACAGATGAATACAATGTTACGACATAGTGTATAGAAATAACTGATTTTGTCTTTCTTCAACACTTGGATCAAGGCAAACACTTGTGTATGATTATTTTTGCCAAATCTTTACCCAGTATGATGGAAGTCAGTTAAAAACCTAGTCATCCACATCTTAGCTAAAGATAATTCTCTTTGTCCTTTCTATACAGGAGATTGAAATGGAAGGCAGAAATCAACCTGAAATGTTTGTTCGTGCATTAGAACATAGTACACAAACTCAGTTTATAGCAGACATTTTAATGCAGTGTCTAGAGAATCGGCATCCATCCCAAGCACAGGTTTGAATGGCCCATCTTTTATTCATGCAAGATATTTGAATGTTTGAATTTAACTGTCTTTTTCGTCTAATGTTTTTGTATTTACCTTGAGAAAAAAAACAATTTATAGATCTAGATATTGTTATATGAATTTTGTAGAGATACTCACAACCATAACTCATTTAGAGAAAAACTGACATTTGTTTTGGTACCGCTGTCTCTTATAATTTGCTGTTTGGTTACAACTTATGAAATAGAACAGTTCATTCTCACATATGAGCTAGCATGCACATAGAGAAAGGGAGAAAAGCAACAAAACAAATTCTTTGTTCAAGGGACAAGCAGCAACTGATTTTATGTGGTAAAACCAGACAAGGTTGGGCAAAGCCTGACAAAGATGGTGAGCATTGGAATGCACCCAGAGCAGCTTACACAGAAGGATATGAATACGCATGTAAACACACAACACTTAAACAGAAAAGTCTAGCATTTTTCATGTTTACTTTTATTTGTGTTAGAGGCACTGAATACAGTTAATGAGACTAATCTTTTAAATTGTCTTACATACTATATGTATTTATATATACTTCTTCTTTCTTCCAGCTCCATTTGTGGCAGTTCCCATTCCTTTTCAATGGAGAACTCAAGCGTCACCTACTCAGAATCTTCAATGAGATAAAAAAATCGGTGCGCACAAAAATGTTTTGAGTTATGCAATGTCTATGATGGAATTCAGCAAGAATTATATAAAAGTGGCTTTTTATTTTGAGGGAAAGAAAAAGATCCATGCTAATAAGATGAATATAAAATGAAACATTATTATTAAGTTAACTAATCCTTCAACTGCATTGAAGATAAATTACAGAGTAGTAGCTAATTGATTACAAGATGTTGACTACCTCTAAAGAAATTTCAATATCAATTTTCTGCCAGGAGTTCTCGGTTGTATGGAATTTCCTCAACCAATCATTTTGTGTAATTTCATCAAAACTGGTTGTTGACCGAAGGAATATTATCGAAGATACTCTGAATGAGTTGCGATGCTTGCTCTCAAAAGACAAAAACACTTTCAAAAGGGAGCTAACGGTGAGTTCTTTTCTTTTTTTGTGAGGATAATTACTTTGACATCTGTCTTCAGGGTCTTTAATCTGTGCATGTCTCAAGAAAACATTTGATATAGGAGAAAACGAGAGGGTCTAATATAATCATTCAAAATTGTTCATAATGTGGATGATATTGATGCATCTCATTTTTTCAAATATTCCCACAACACATTTACAAGAGGAGACAAATTCAAAATTTTCATTACTCAATGTAATACTGCCATTAGAAAACATTCATTTATTATGAGAACTGTGTCAACATGAAACAGTCTACAGTTTCAAACAAAAAAATACACCTAGTTTGAACAGTTTTAAGAATTTGCTAGACAAGGAATTATTTGTGTTTCATTTTTCTTTTGACTAATATTCCACCCAGGGCATTTAAAGGTTTAACCCTACAAAGCCCTTAACCCATGATATATGATATAATACGATATATGATATGATATCAGATGCTCAGCTGAAATTCAAAAGCAATGCATTTACTACATTTAGACCTTGAATGAGGTGTCCCTTTTTCACTTGAATTTGCACACCCACCAAATTCATCACATGTCTTTTGCAACTAGACAAAGCAAATTGTCGTGAAAAACAGATATGATTCAACTGTAACGAGGAAATATGTGTTGCTTTTTTAAAATAATAATCCTTAAAATTTTTCTGAAGGAGAAAATCTCTTTGTTTAGTTCTATTCATGAGTATATGAATCTCTTGAAATACATATGTACTGAGGAAATTCTGTATTTTCTTTTCCTTTTGTTTTATATTTTTCTGTAGATCAATTTGTGAGTGAGCATGAGAAATGAATCTTGTCACCTGTTCCTGGCTTATTATTATATATGTCCTCAGGTTTAAAAAAGACAAAACTTTTTAATACCAAAACAGAATAATGTCTTTTTGGTTTAAAAGTTATGGTCAGTTGAATAGATTCGGTCAATGCAGAAATTAATTGGCCAATGCCCCAACAGTCTGTTTGTGTCAGGTTTCACAGTCTCTCGCTTTGTGTCATAAGTTTGTAAGCAAATGTTATCACTGTCATTTCTCCAAGCAACTTGTTATGTTCATTGTCTTTTTGAGAACTCCTTTACTTTTATTTTCTTGTTTGCTTTGGGAGGATTCTGGCATTTAGTAACTGTCTGTGATTGAGGATTGATTATTTGTCGTATTGTCTTTTGTATTGTGTTGACTTTCAACATCTCTCGTTATTTAGTTTTTGACTATGTCAGCTTGCTTTTGATGTCAGCTTTTTTTGTTGACAGATCAGCAGTAGGAATGTGTCTTGAGTCTAACACCTTGGTAGAATGTCGAATCCTGTCAACTGTCTCTGTAGAGAAGCAGGGTATGCTTTGATAGGTTGTCATCAATACTGTTGTTCTCCTTGTTTCCAAGGGAATGGAAATTTATTAAGGTCTTTACTGTCTCACCTGTTGCTGTTGTCTTTGTATTTGTTTATTTTTATGCTCTTTGCTCTACGTCTAATCTGCTCTTGTCAAAAAAATTGTCTGTCTTATTTGTTATTTTGGTATGGTATTCTGCATCCTATATTTGTTTTTTTTTCAGTTGGCTGCATGACTGCTGTTGGTAGCTAGCATTAGCAGGGGTCTAGTAAAGCCTTGTAATGAGCCAACTCATCAAAGTCAGCCATGGCAGATCTGTAATCAAAACAAAAACAAAGGACGAGCATTGTCCAATACTGGTTACCTTTGATTTCATACTATGAGGCTGAAATCTTTCTAAAATGTTGAGTTTGATTTGTTCCAGTAGCATCAGGAATTTGTTGATAAGCATGGTGATATTAATCATCAACAAATAAATCAAAAGTCGTTAAATAAATCCAGAACACGATGGAGCCTGTAAGGCCAGCTTTGTGACCAAACAGGGAGCCCCAAGGTCTATGTCATTGTATGAATACTAATGGTCTATGTCATTGTTTGAATATGAATGATCTATGTCATTGTTTGAATACTATTGGTCCATGTCATTGTTTGAATATGAATGATCTATGTCTTTGTTTGAATACTAATGGTCTATGTCATTGTATGAATACAAATGGTCTACGTAGTTTTTTAAATACATATATGGTCTATATCATTGTTTGGATACTAATGGTCTATGTCATTGTTTGAATACTAATGGGGTATGTGTTATTGTTTAAATACTAATGGGGTCTATGTCATGATTTGAATAATAATGGGGTCTATCTCATTGTTTGAATGCTAATGCGGTCTATGTTATTATTTGAATACTAATGGGGTCTGTGTTATTGTTTAAATACTAATGGGGTCTATGTCATTATTTGAATACTAATGGGGTATGTGTTATTGTTTAAATACTAATGGGGTCTATGTCATGATTTGAATGCTAATGGGGTCTATGTCATTATTTGAATACTAATGGGGTATGTGTTATTGTTTAAATAATAATGGGGTCTATGTCATTGTTTTAATGCTAATGGGGTCTACGTCATTATTTGAATACTAATGGGGTCAATGTCATTGTTTGAATACTAATGGGGTCTGTGTTTTTGTTTGCACACAAACGTACCTTGCCATTTTTTGCATAGCCTGTTCTATGTCATTGTTTGCATGCAGTTGTCCATGTCTCCCCATGTCGGTTCTAGGGTCCTCAACTGTGAGCTGATAGAATAGGCCTGCCATCAATATTTCCCATGTATGCAGTAAAAGGCTGCTGAGGTTTGAGTAATTTAATGGAGTCAGAGCTTCTTTTCTTGTCTGTCTTCTTCTATCAGGCTCTCTTTTGTGTCGTCAGAGGAGAGAGTTTTGCTGGGATAGGAAACAGACATTATTCAGTGGCTATTCTATATTCATTTGCATTTCATGACTTAGACTACTATTGGGGTCACTTACTCTCTTGATGGGGTGAGAACTTTTGCACACAAAGGGCAGTACAAAAGAAAATCCTGGGTGGTTATCATGGGCATAGTTTGGGGTTTGATGGCCATTGATAATTTGTTATGTTATTTTAGAGAGGTGATTTTTTTCATGCCTGTAAATCATCTCTCTATCTGTGTTTGATTATTTTTATTTTAGATCCTGTCTCCATTTTCAGCAACTTCTTTTCCTAATCTGAACATCTGTTCTCTTTCTTTGAACTAGCCTTTCGTCTAACTTTTTCTTTAGGCACTCTGATGACCTTTGTAGTTAGAAAGAGCCCAACAATGCCAAATAAACAAACAATGTTCTGTGTCATTGTTTGTGCATTAGTGCTATATGTCCTTGTTTGCACCATAATGTTCTTTGTCACTATTTGTTCTGAGTGTAAGATAAAAATGGCTTATAATGCTCTCATGCTCCGCCTCCCCCCCCCCCCCCCACACACACACACAATTGTTGACTTTTGAATTTTTTTTCTTCCTTTAAGGTGCGCTTCAAAGGGGAAAATGATTATGGGCCAGGTGTTGATAGAGTGAGTGCCTGATTTCTTTTATCAAATATTGGCATGTACATTGCTAAAAACTCAGATTCCAGTATCAAAATTATTTTTTTTTAGATAGTCCATCATTTTTCCCTTTAAATACATTTCAATTCAAGGCTGTGTTCAGGTGTTTTTTCTTATGACTTAAACATTTTCAATTTGTTTTCTTTCTTTTTTTTTGTTTTGTTTTGTTTTTTTCTTTTTTGTTGCTGTTGAAAGTATGCATGTTTCGTATTGGACATATTGTGATAATCTTTGAGGATTGAAGTAGAAATCTGACATGCTTAACAAAAAAAGCTCTTGAAAATCTTTCATCACTTGAATTAGAAGAAAAACAAATCAAACTTACTTTTCTGATGAAGTCAATGCTTTGCATAGAAACAGCTGCCATCTTAAATTTTCGCGTATATGACCTCAAACTTCTCATCCAAATAATTTTTCTTAATATATTCAAAAATTGGATGTAGACGCTGTCGTATTGATTTTTTTATGTATCCTCATTAGACTGTGTTTAATACATCTGCTATATTGTTTGACAGGTCATAAAATCCCCATGACCCAATTTCAGACAAAGCTGTCTTACTAATAGACATTAGAGAGAATCCTTGGAAATTTACAATATTTGAAGGATGATGATGTAGGCATCACCTTTGCCGAAGACAATCCATAAAAAGATGAAAGGGAGGAAGGCTTTAAAACTATTGAAATCGATATTCAAGGAAAAAGAAATTGTAATTTGTGGAAATTCAACATCCCAAATTCAATATTGTGTTACGTGAACTTAATTTCTGGTTGACCTTCCCTTTCACCTCACTAAAGACTTTTTAACATAGCTGAGAGAAGAGAATATTTTAGATTTATGGAAATTAACTGTAATTCATTGTCTGATAACTTAATTCGCACCAAATGTTTCAATAACATCAACATTCTACACCACATTCAGGAATTTTTCACCCTGATACTTCAAAGACTGCTAAGTCCTACAGTTGGCCTGTTTGCTCACTTAGAGAAACGTGCCCGAGGTGTATGGTTCCATCCAGAGGTAAGTATTAAAAAATTCCTTAAAGTCACTTGATAACAATTGTAAAACCATTTGGGAATGCCTGTCCTTAAGTAGGACAGGAAATACAAGGCTTTCAGGGGTCATGGAAAAACAATTTCTTGGCTCACTTGAATAGAAATGGTAAGGCATTCATGGATATAACTGTCAAGCACAATCTCTTGAAAAGAGGAAAAAAATAAAGAAGGATGAGAGAAAGTCCAGAAGAATGCCATGAGCTCCATAACTAGGAATCATGCAGTATGAAAATCCTAGGATGGACAACATAGAGAAGTAGTCAGCTTGAAATAAAATCACAACCTTATACAAATGCAGAATGGGCTTATTCATAACATACCAATGGACTAGTATCATGTTAATCCAAGCAGATGTACAACTACTCAGTCAGGCAATCAAACTTACTCCTTACCAAACATCCAGGTTTTACAGCTGTTTACACTCTCTTTTTCCCAGACTAAAAGATTATGGAACATCATTCCACTTTCTGTCAACCACAGCAGTCGATTGGACTCTTAAAAAATGCACCTAAGGCAACTCTCAGAAACAGAGAAAAATCTAGAAAATGAGTGAAATACATAGATTTTGTACCAACAAGCTTTGAAGACATGAAAGATGTAGATGTAGATTTTATATGTCAGCTTTTGAGGCCAAATAATCCAGATAGTTTATTTTATATTTTTCAATATTAATTGTCTCAAATGTTATTTTTCTTCTTGATAAATACATTAGGGTCGTTTCATCTGCTTGTCTTTTTGTATTGTCTGATGAAGTTTGAGACCCAAAATGTCATGTCTCCCGTCCTCTCTTTATAGTTGGCTATGAGTTTTATGTACTTCACTTATTTCCTATCATATACTCAACAATAGCACCTTCAGTTTTTATTTATGAAAAATAGGTAGATTCAATCAATCATGCCAACTGACACTGACATAAATACTCAGTATATTTCTTTTTCCTTGAAGATGTGTGTGTAAAGTAGAGTTTCAGCACTGTTCAACCGGAATGTGGTTATATTGGTGCCTTTGTTGTATATGTTGTACTGTGTACATCTACTACAGATTTACTACTATTGAGCATGAATCTAGATCTAGATTCTAGAATGAAAATACATAAAAATTTATGGTTACTCAATTATAAGGCAAAACTAGACAAAACGTGACGTTTCGGACATCAGTCCTTCATCAGACACAAAAATATAGGGACAATATGCAAATGAATTAACAGTTAAATCAATAAATTGTGGAAACAATCACTGAGCTTAGCGACTGGGTGTATTTCAGTCTCAATGGCCACTTCCACTTCCTGGCGACCATGACACACCATTCACTTCTCTGTTCAGACAATCCCAGGAAGTTCATGCTATTGTTTTTCTTCTTTTTGTTTGTCACCCAGTGATTTAAACTTGCCAAAATGTCACTCTCTGCCTGTGCTTACTTCTTGTCCCCTCAATTTTTCCAGTCAGGGCTAAATGATCAAGTTCCATTTATATGAAAAACTTCAGTTGTCATTGTCTGATTGTTTTTAGCAATGATCTTTCTACTCCTGCTTCTTCCATCTTTACGTCTTGTGATTTTAGCTGTTTCATAGCTTTGTCAAGGTTTTTGTAATAATTGTCTCTTTCTTCACTTGTACATGTTGAAGTGGGTGCGTACACTTCGATCATTCCAATATTGATTGGCTTTCCTTCAAGTTTAAGTGCAATCACTCTATAGGAAACACTCCACCAGCCTTTGATGCTCTTTGCTGTATTGTCATCAATCAGAATTCGTACTCCTCTCTCATGAGTTTCTCCACCGGAGTAAATCATTGCTTTGTTACCTGTTTTAATCATACCCTTGCCTGTCCACCTTACCTCTGACAAACCTACCCTTTACATTTTCTAACTTTCATGACATTCCAAGAAGCTATCTTGTGCTGTCTGGATGGTTTGATTTTGCAGACAGTAGCTTGATGACAACCAGATCCCACCCATTGCCCATGGCGAACCCTGCCGAGATAAATCATGAACCCTCTTAACACTGTTATCTGAAATTTTGATAAATGGCTCTGTCATGTTCTCCTTGGGCAGGAAGGTGCAGCAGTGGTTCCTCGTTGCTACTGCTGGTTTATGTGCAATTTACTCTGCTGACCTTTGTCAAGCAAATGACTGTCCTGATAGATAATAGGGCATTTGAACCTCGTACATTTGAAATATGTGTTATAAGTCCTAAGGATAATACAGTAAGTCCTCGTATAATTTTTTTCATTATAAAATTGGGCTTGTTTATGTTTTTTTTTTAAATTTTGATGTCTGTCAACGACCAAATGGAAAAAATGTTTTATTACATATTTAAGATGTCTGTGCTCTGAATTTCAGCATGTTGATATTTTCAGTCCTTGGGAAAGATTCTTCACTCAAATTTCCTCACCCAAACCACATATCAAAGATGTTCCAACTCTGTAAGTTAACTGGTCATAATTCCATATTGACTGAACAGAAAGTTGTGCTCTAGGTACAATAAAACCCTGATAGAATGGCATACAAAGTACTTTTCAAAAGTGCTGGTATACGAGTGCCAGCTAAAAATGATCACAAACACAGACATTTTCTTAGTTTCAATCCCTTGAATGCAAAACCAAACAGCATTAATTGGGCAAGTGAGAACTAGGAGTGAGAAAAAACACAGCATTTATGACAAATGACTCTGGACCAACATCCGACTCTGCTCAGAGTCGCTAAGTATTCTTTATGTCATAAAAAGACTGATCTTCATTTATGGCTAGCTTGCTGAGTGTGCTAACCCTACCCATTATAAATAGACTCAATTGTACATTATGGGGTGGTGCTTTCCGTGTGACACAGAAATGATAGTCACTGTGGTAAAGGGCACAGCTGAAGGCTGCACAGATTTTATCTATACTCAAGGCTATAAAGTTCCTCTTGCATGTCATAAATGAGTGTATAAAAGTTTTGTTGTTAGAAGACACTCCATTCTTGATCCGCCTGCCTGCTTGCGATTTTTATGCTGCTTTGTAATTTACCCACTCTTAAAAATGTTTGTATCTTTATTTTCATTTTCAAAGTGTACTTCTTGTGATACAATTCATTTTGATTTTATGAAGAGACTTTTAAAGATATTTTGAAATATCAGGAATTCCTTCCCTTCCGATATTAATCAATTCATGTACAATGCTACAAACTTTTTATCTTGTGTGAGCGATAGGCAGCCTATAAGGTAAAGTAACATCTTTTTACAAAAAGGGCATTTTTTGCCAACATGTGACAGCATAACCCCACAGACACACTCAACTGAGCAAGCAATGACAAACTAATGGAGGACCACATAAATTTGGTCAAGAACCCATACAGACAGTACACCATAACAATGACCAATTTTAATGCATGTAACACACTGAAAACTTAATTTAGAATTGGCATGTGAAATGTAAGAAGTAATACTGAAACGCAAGGAACAGTTATAAAGGTGGCAAGAAGAAACAACAACAAAATACTCTGAATCACAAAACCTTGATGGGCAACACAGAAAACGTGGGAAGGATGCGCTGCTCAGGCAATAAGGAACTGTATATAAAATGTTAATCTCAAAGTCATGAAAGAGGAAAACTACTTGAACAAAATATTAATTTTATCTTTCTTCAGGAGGAGACTGATCTCAGCTATTACCACTTTGCTGGCTTCATGCTTGGACTTGCCTTGTATAATTCACAACTCATAACTGTACCATTTCCTTCAGCAGTTTTCAAGAAATTGCTGGGGATGTAAGTTACATACATTTTTCTGAACAAATGAATGAAAATATAAGATATGTTGTGATAAGATATTCATTTATTTTCAAAGGTCCAAAGCTATACTTTATTTTTACCTCTTTGCTTAGAAGTTGATAAGAGGGAATAAGGAACAGTTTCTATTAGGACCTTAAGACTGGGGGATAGGGGAGGGGGAATGACAAAAACTGGATAGTTATGGATGTACTCTGTACAGCTCCCGCAATAATTTTAATTTGAGCTGTGAGGGTTATGAAGGCTCTGATTTTGATCTTCTTTAATGGAAAATAGTTTCATACTCCATAAAAGAAAATTGACCCACAAGTGATATGTTTATTGAAATCGAGAAAAAAAGGCAATGACATTGAAAGTTATTTTAAGCTCATGCACTTCTAGCGCCTTTGTTATCAACATCCAATGGGAGCTTGCAATCTTAAGATATATATGTGTTTACATTGAAAGTAGATTCTGAGGGCTTTGACATATTGATGCTTCTAGTAAAATATTGAACATGCTTTTGGTAAAAGCAGAAGCCTTTCATGGTGAGATCTGATTGTCTTATCCATGAGCACCTCTTTACATTGTTTAAATCACATAGCCACAGTGTCTTATTTTGAGCTCATAGCTTTTTTTTCCCTTCAGCTGCATTCGTCCCTGAAATTCATAAAAAGGAAAAACTTCCACAAAGCACAATTTTCTTGAATTATTTGTAATAAGCAACACTGTTGATGAAATGCTGTTTCATATTGAATCCTTGGATCATGTTAGGAGTAGAGAAAAAAAAATTGTCTGAGCTCCCGCATACGTTCAAGTCACCAACC
>JAOWAY010076439.1:0-11396 GCA_028565895.1 Goniobranchus geometricus
GAGAGAGAGGGAGAGAGAGAGAGAGAGAGGAGGGGGGGGATGAGTCATCAGACACTTACACAGACCCGGAGCCTGCTTCAACTTTCAAGACGTTTATACCATGAATGAACAACTGGAAGTTAATCATGACCAAATATAATTGTACTTTAAGCACGCCGTTGTGGGCTGCTGGTCCAACTTGGGATTAACCTCACCTGGGTCGGTTCCTTGAGCAACCCTTTCCTTTCTCCATGTCTAATCGGGTTGTTGCTTAAGCTTGTGCGATTCTTGTACAGTCTCGTTCCCGGACTCTTCATAACTGTCCACTTCCCCATACTTTTCCTCTATGCTCATGTCAATGACAGTCTGACTGGCTGTGTATGACTGGATTTCCCTTTGGTTGGAAGATGTGCAACTAATTGTGGATTCTAGGATGAGTGCCTGAGTTTCCATGGATGACAGTCTGTGTTTAATGTTTAAGAATGAATGTTTGGTGTGCTTATGAGTTTAATAATACTTAGTCTTTAATAATACTTAACACTTCATGATGCTTAGTAGAAGATCTAGCCTGTTGACAGTTGTTGACATTATTTATAATAATACATATTCTTTCTTATTCTTACTTCTTTGAATGTTATGTTGGTGTAAATACATTGCACAATGGATGTAGGTCAAAGCTATAACATCTTCTCACAAACAACATAACACACACCACCATTGTGGCGCCCTACGTTGGGCTCCTTTTCATAACATGTATAGACATCATAATACACACACATCAGACTTATCTTACTGTCAATTATGAAAATTCCGAGAGATGTGCCAGAGTTGTACAGTTTTATTACTTTCCCTTCTTTATTTTTGTAATTCATTTTCGAAACATCAATAAATCAAGAAATACTTTACAAGAGGTTTGACTACTGTCCAGAGGCTCACAACAGTATATATCTCTACATACATTCAAAACATTCATTTTAAAAGAAGAGAGGACAGGAGCAATACAAGACTGTCTAAAATTTTTTTTAAAATGCCTCTTACAGCCTACTAACCGGACAGAAATTGCCTCAACTTGAACACACTCATACCATTACACATGCCATATCAGCTGACAGTAAAAATAAAGAAGGTTAAACATTTTTTTTTTTTTTTTTTTTACATAACTTATCGGTCATAGCAGACATGTTATGTTTAATGGAACATGCTTTTTTTTCATTTTTGAAAAAAAAAACAACTAACAGATTCAATGCAAGATGTGAAAATCAGAGAGATTAAAACAACATTTCTTCCTCAGTTGGATGCTTGTTTTTTGTGAAAGTCCTCCATGCGTCGTTCCAATTCTGGACGGAAATGTCGGATAAGACCCTGAAAACAATTTTATAAAAATTAAGAATTAGTTCATGCCCCTGTTAACCTAAAAAGACGAATAACAGTCAAAAGCTGCGTACTATATTTAATACTCTCATCTGACTAGATCCCGACTGCTTTATGTGATTGAGGACAAAACAGGCATAGCCGCCAAACATTCTCTTTCCGCTCTTTTCCTGTTTTGTTCCTCTCTTTCTCATAGAGGTTTTTTGTCTTTAACTTTAAAAGATTGGAAGCTTTATAAAATGAGATTCCCCCCACGAAATATTTGAGCCACTTCTACTATAACTGGCAGGTATGTAAGAATTATTGTAAAGAATATATAAGAACAATGATATTCCCATAACTTCTTCATAACATTTGATTTTCACATGCTACAAGAAGCACATAGTAGATATAAAAAGATAAATTCTTGATTTTGATGATATTCATTATCTTTTAGTCAATGCTATTCATCAGTGTTAACATGCTGTGCAAAAGTTTTAGCTATGCAATATGCACAATGCCTGTTTTCCTCACACATCACTCCTTAGCCCCTCATGGATGTATTGCATTGATTTCATATTTCTTCTCTCCCTGCACTTGGTAGCACTTCAGAAAAAGAACATTTCAATATTTCATATATGAAACTTTATATTGCCCAGTAAACCAGAATTTGGAGCAGACATTGAAGAAATAACAGAAACTTCTCTTGAGGATATAAGTTTCCGGGCGGCAATGGTAGCACTGACCTCATAGGCATTTTTATTAAAGGGTGACACCAACTATGTGCTAAACCTCAACATTTGACCTGAAGAGAATCAGATAAGAAGAGGTGGAAATTTGTATTCATTGCTGCCTGATCAGTCTACCCTTACAACAAATTCCAGCCTCAATGATTTTTTCTCCTGCTCAAATAGCAAAATGGATCTTGAAGTTCACTGACCACATCTGATCAGACTTAACACTCAAATCCTTTCAAACCTCCAATGGGGATCAGAAGAATCTTAATTTGTGTATTTTCATTCAAGCTGGCCTGGCCCAACCCAATTCAATCACAAAGCTTTAGGCTTAGTGATGGATGTCATGCTTGAAACCTATTGTTAATTTTTAAAAAAAAAAAAAAAAAAAAAAGGGGGAAATAAAACTACAAATAAACATTAAATAAATGAATAAATAGATCTACACAAATCAATTGACTCATTTTTTAAAAATAAGTGAAATGGTTAAAGACATTTATGCTTCTCACTTGTACAGGCCAGGCTGCTCCATCTCCAAGGGCGCAGATAGTGTGGCCTTCAATTTGTTTGCTCAATTCATACAGCATATCAATTTCATCTGTGTGGGCATTTCCAGTCTCTGAAATAATTTAAAGAAATGTAATGAGTAAATAATACAAAAAGTCAAATCATACATCAATCAGCAGCACCTTTTCATTGTGACAAATATTTCTTTTAGACCTTTTGGAGTTACCTTGGATTTGTTTCATCTGATATTGACACAAAGTGAGGAGAAGAAAGTATTCCTCTTAGCTTTTACAATATGTAAAGCAAACAGATTTTCTTTGAAATTCTGTGGTCAGTTTCCAATGAAGTCAGAAAACCTCAGGTTCAAAATTTCTTTTAAGGCCTACATTTTGTAAGAGCTGCAATACTTCAAAATGGATTTAGAAATTGGTTATTTTCGTGACTTCTAGATTATTTTTCCAGAATTTCTTCGGAAAATAAAGAGGATTTGTCTATTTTTGTTCTTTTTTCTACAAAGTAAGCTTTGATTTTTTCTTTTCTTTTACAAAAATATATTTGCATCCTCCTGACTAAGAGTCGAGTCCATTTATAACGGCTAGGGCGAATATCAGCGATCCAAATAAAAAGGTACTTTCATAACACCTTTTTTAAAAAAAAACTCTTATTAAAGTACATTAAAATTTTCCTATAACAACGGCTCCTGCAACTCGTCTCGTCTTGCTTTATAACGGCACACTGAGCTTAAAGACAGCTATGCCGTTAAAAGAAATCAGTCTTTTAATTACTGAAATGATACTTAGCATTCAAGGCATAGTTGGATGTACGTCTATAGTCAGTAAAATAAATGCTAGGCCTTGCACGCCCCTCGCTACTTTTTTTTTTTTTTTTACCTCTTTCTTTAACCAAATTACCCCTGTTTACTTTGTGATGCAATCACCCATCCCACTCCCAGTGATAGTCAACAGGTGCCATTGGCTTCCCTATCTTTACCTGCCCCACCACTCTTTTACTTTTAGTCTAGTTGCCATAAATCATGATTTTATCAGTGGTGTTTACGGTGGTGCCCTCAACCCCTTCCCTCTCATCTCTTATTAATGTGTTAAGCATCCCAGCCTGCCAATGCACACATGCATACCATGCCAATTAACAAATACCTGACACATCTATCTATTGCATTGCTTCACTTCGATAGCGGATTCACGCTAATTTGTTTTGCACTGAAGGGAATGAATCGAAGAAAATTTATATGACTTTATTTGGTCATTTTCACCTCGCAATCTTATACCAGCACTCTGATATAAAGGCACATTTTGAAAAGTTCTTTGTATGCCCTTTCATCTGAGTTTTACTGTAGTTAATTATTTTTTCCTTCAATAAAATGGAACTTTATTATGATACTATGTATCACGAATTCCAAAGAGTTCATCTAAAACTAAATATGCTAATTCAACCTAAATTTGCTGGTATGTTATAGTATAATCGTTTGGCATTGACCTTTTGAGCAAAACTCCAACAAAGAAATTTTCCCTCGAGGGCTGGTGCTCAAAGAGTCTGTGCTATCTCTGGTTTCTATAAATTAAGCAAAAACATTCATACAATGGACTCCCGAGTAAGAGGCTGATCCTAAGGTGAGCAAAAAAAAAAAAAAAAAAGCAAAAAAGAAACCCGCCCTCACAGGCAGACAGCCTCTTAGAAGAGGATAGGGAAGGAGATGAGACATGACATCTGTCCCCTCTCCATCAGTAGTTTGGGTCAATATCCACAGGAAACCTAGGAATAAAGTAAATGATAGTAACAAACAGAAATTTTACCGAAACCGCCGTTGGGACAAAAAAAAGCAATAAAAAGGAAAGAACATAATGATAACTCACAAAATGGACCATGTTGTGACCCAATGTTTACACATCATTGATATAATCAATTTAAAAAGGGAACCAATCCCACAGTGGGGAGGGGGGAGGGGCATCTATAATCCACAAAGGTGGAGCATGGCATTCTGCAATCACAACTGACACCAGTGCATGCCAAATTATTGACCTGGTCAGCACCTCATCATTGAAAGGGAAGCCCTGATGGCCAAGCGTCATATTGACAAAGAATACTTCGCCACGAAGTCCCATGGCTAGTGTTTGATGAATGACATCAAAACAGCCAGCACAGATTTGGTCATCATGAGTATGCATACTGAATCAGGGCAGACTTTCTTGGTTCGCTATTTCACTTCAATTGAGAAGTAAATTGGAAACAAATTGAAAAAATAAATAGTAATTTGAGGATCTGGCTAGGTAAAAAAGCAGTCTATTATGCAGACAGTGGGTCTGGGTACCAGTGTCTTAGAGGGGACTTATAGGAGAAAAAGATTCTGCTCCGTAAGAACAGCAGCCTTTAAGGTGGACCGGTCTCTACCACAGTAGCCTCATACGGAGACTGCTGTAGGCTACCATCAATGTAAGGACAAGAAATGCAGATGACTCAGATTTACTTCCAACAGAATGGAGTGAGAAAAATCAAGAAAATTACACTCTCGAAAAATTCCGAATGTTTTGCCTACCTTACCAGAATTCAAACCACAGACCTGTGCTTTACACAAACACCATAACCTTACAATTATCCACCAAGTCTAGCTTTTAGTGGGTTGATGTAAAAGAAATAGAGAGAAAACATTTGAAAAATTGTCCTTAATTAACACAAAGTCATGGGTTCATTTAAATCTAATAATAGCTAATGAAATCCTATTTTAACTCGTCAGCAACAAAAGTGGATAATACAAAAAGAAAATCATTAGTTAAAAAAACACTCACGGAATCTATGCATAATCTTCATCATCCAGCCAACTCCCTCCCTGCATGGGGTACACTGAAATGCAAAAATAGGCAATCCAGAATGTACATGAAGCAATTAACCTGCCCAGGACACATGTATTCTTGTAAAGAGTATTTTACTTATGATCATCGTCACAATTTGTAAATGGTCATACCTGTCCACAGCTTTCATGTTTATAGAAGTCAATAAGTCGGGCGATGCACCGTACTATATCAGCCTGCTTATTCATGACAATGACAGCTGCTGTTCCTAGACCAGTTTGTGTTCTTATGAGGTCATCAAAATCCATTAGAACATCATCACATGTCCTGTGACAAAAATAAAATGATTATCATGATAAATATACACCCATATTGCCATTCTAGATGCATTCTTAACCATTTCCTCATTGAGGTCTTGTTTAATTTCTAATATCATGAGCTTTGGTAGATACAAGTGGATGTAGAGCTGTTCACAACTGAGATAAAATTTTTATTGACATACCAAAATAAATTCCCAAAATGGCCACAATACTTAGAAAGCTATGTACACTCATATCTGTATCGCTCCCTCCCCAACCCCCTTCTGTCCCTCCCTCACAACTTTTAGTATACAAGAAAAATTGCTTTACCTTATCAGGAATAGATCAATATTTTCACAAACATAGCAAAGCGCAAGATGAGATTTGAAATTGTTCTGATAATAAGCAAACTAAAAGCTTGTAGCATTGTCTTACACCACAGGCTATCATTTAACTTATTTTTGACTCCTATGATAGCCTTATTTCAAACGCCTGTTCCACAAATTCATATTCATTTTGACATGACTTGATCTAGTAAAACATTAATCCACGTTAAGAAATGATACAAAAGATGAATGACTGCAACTTCTCAGCAAAGTACACACATTGTTTAAGGTGGCTATGAATAAAAGAAAGATTCTTGAATTTAAGTCGAATGGGGCATTCATGGAACTTACAATGAATTTTTTTTTATCTTATCTGTCAATTTCATTGTTATTAATCAATTAAAAAATAAAAACATTACACAATTCCAAAACAACACCTCATTTCATATAAATCTATGACTTGTCTTTCTTTGAAAAAAGTAGTTCCTTTCAATCTCTTTTTACAATTTTGTTCTTTCTTTCTGAATGGTGAAAAAAAAATCCAAACTTACTCTTTAGGGATGAGGGGAGTTGATGAACCACCAGGAATGACAGCCAAGAGGTTGTCCCATCCACCAATAACACCACCTGCATGGCGCTCTATCAAGTCTTTAAGAGGAACCGACATTTCTTCTTCAACAGTCGTTGGATTATTTACATGACCAGAGATGTTGAATAACTAGATACAAAAAGAAAAAGGGAATGACATAACATTAAAAGATCAAAATGAGACCTGTCAGGGGCCCATATTTTTTAGCAAGATTTTTTTCAAGGACAAGTAATAAGTGAAGATGTTCGCATCAATTGAAGCCTTAATGGCTGGAATTTTCTGTCCACTTCCATGACAAAAATACGACACTAGGATTACTTTAGAAAAACTCAAGACCTCTTATTTTAGATCCATTTTTAATTCCAAATTAGTGCTTGTCAGAACCTCAAGCTCTCACAAATCAAAAAGCAATGCAATGTACAATAGCATTATCAGTCTATTATAATGAGAGTAAAAGACACATGTATTTGCCTGAACTGAGGAAGAAATCTACTTAAAGTAAATCTTCACTAGTCAATAACTTTCTGGAATGATATCATACATTTCATACATATTTCATTTCAAGAAGTTAACATGCCTTAGTTCCACGATTACGATCTCTCCCAAAACTTGCAAACCACTCCCCTCCCCTCCGGCAAATGTCTGGAGCAACTGCCACAGTCTCCACATTTGCAACAGTTGTAGGACAACCAAACACACCAACATCAGCTGGAAAAGGAGGTTTCAGACGTGGCTTTCCTTGTTTACCTTCCAGAGATTCAATGAGTGCCTAAAAATTTAAAAAACAATGTTTTTAATGTCAAAGTACAGTAGCAAAAGAAAAAACTACAGTTTCAAATTTAATGAAGTTTTGTGACAGGTTATCAGTTTTCATAATTGAAATCAGTTTGACTGAAATAGGACTTTAACATATGAAAAAATTCACACAGTGATATAGCTGTGAAGAATTATTTGCCATCTCTGGGTAAAAAGGAATAAAAAATGATTATTCAAATTTTAAAATTACAAATGTATCTTTATTCTCTATTTTTAATTCCATGTGCTTGTTACAATCCTTACAGAAAAATATGCTGATGGATTACCATGTAAATCTAGGTATAATCATTAGACTATTTTATGACAGTGAATAGCTGAGCTGGATTTTTACATGAGTCAATTTTTTTTCATTCACACTGACCCCTCAACATTGCATGTAAATATAGCAAAAAGAAATCCTTCAAAGCCAAAAGCATAACATTTCTGTAAAAATAAAAACTCTCTCACCCTATACCAATAACAAATATAAGCATTAATTGTAATACTAAGCCTTCGATCAAAGCAAAATATTTCATGTTCGTACTTTATTATCTAATACCCTAGTGCTAGTATTTACAACAAGACCAGCTGTAGGTTGGAACTTGCATCTTTTTTGTTTGAGTATGACATGACATAAAACCATTCACAATAGGACTAGACTTATACCCAGTTTAGCCCTTTGTTTACCAGCCAGCCAGGCCCTTACATACCAACAAAGAAAATTAAAACTCACAAAAACAACACACATTTTTTTTATTTCCCTTTTCACCACTTTGTCCTCTTGTATGTCAATTTAAAAAATCCATAACATGAGAAAATACTTGATTAACAATATAATTGACAACTTTGGAATATTGGCGCAAAATACAGGGTGAGAAGAAAAAGGTTTGTGACAAAAGATAAAATCAAAATCATGATTTGCTGAAATCCAAATGAGAAATTTTTGTTCTGTATAAGTTAATGATATTTTCCATGGCACTGTCCTACACACAGATACACACCACAAATAGAATATCCAATGACAGTCTCTCGGGTCTGCCCCTTCCTAGTTTTTTTCTTGTTCGCGGTGCAATGATAGCATCTCTTCTTCATACCAAGAATGTGAGTATTGACATGTATCTTGTCATTGCCATGGGAAAATAGATGCCTTGATGGTGTCTAAGGAAGTTGACAGCATATAGTTGTAGCATTTACTGGGTGCATTAGCAAGCTCTGTCAAAACACAACGTGCTTTGAAGCTAGTGAACTTGGATTTGCATTTGATAACACAAAGTTCATGTCGAGGAATTATTTTTTTGTTCTTAATCTGAGCTTTTATGTAGCGCTTAATCCACTAAATTCGGCTCAAAGCCCTGTACAAGTGTTCCCTAACATGCTTTTCCAACCAAATACCTTCTGAACTCCATGTAGGGTATACAGAGATGCAACCATTTTACAGGTACACTTGCACTAGCATACTGAGAAGATCCTCCTCTTCCTATGGTCGAGTACTCAGTAACACCTTAGAGATGTCTACATAAAGATGTTTAAACCAAAGTAAGAGCTAATCCCAAATGTTTTGATGGTAGGCTTCAGAAGCGCCCTTTGAGCGGTTTAACTTTACTAAAACAGCATCAAAATTACCGTTTCTTCACCACAGATATAAGCTCCTGCACCTCTGTGTACAAAAACATCAAAATCATAACCAGAACCACAGGCATCTTTCCCAATGAGACCATCTTTGTAGGCCTAAACAAAGGGATAAGAAAAATAGTATATTAAAACCAAAAATTATTATCTAAGTGTGCAGTATAAAAGTAAAGTACACCAATCTTAACTGAAAATTAAAATGCAGTGAACACTTGGGATGGTTTTACTATGTGACAGAATAATAGTGTATTCAGGGAGTGGCCATGTTACATGTTTTATCTTCAAGTGTTATTTTACAGAATGTTGATTTATTATTTGCCAATATGAACCTGGAATAATTTAAAGACAAACTTGTTCATGTGCACTGGGTTATTTGCATATTATTTTTAAAAATATATAAAATTTCAGTGGATAAGTTTGATAGACTAGGATTCAGGCATCTGATTATGATACCTTCTCCTCATGATGGTATTTGTGCGAAGCATAAAGCTTTGTAAGCACCGAAAGAAGCCAATGGCGATCGATACAAATTATTAACTGATCGATGATTACAACCAAAAAATAAAAAACCAATGATCTGCAGAAATTTACATGGAAAACTTTTTTTTCTTGGGAGGGGGAGGGGTGGGGGAGAAAACAGAAAGAAGTTAGCAAGTCAGGGCTCTCGCGCTAGAGGCCCTATGGGCGGGTAATTTTTAACAAACAATTCCAAAAGTTATTGATCTGTTGAGATGATAATTTTGCCACACCCTGAAATCTGACACAACCCATTTCAAATCTGACTGGTCCTTTTAAATACTCATCAACCTTATCAAATGTTCAAACTCAATGAGAGAGAAAGATCTAGAAAGATGTGGACCTTTTCTATAAAAGAAGCCACAAATCAAGGATAGCTAATTAAAATGCTTCTGTCTCAAAATAATGGGGTGAAATGGAGTGTGAAATGAATGTACGGTCATAAAAAAGGTATCACAGCAGTCTTGAATAAGTATCAGGTAAGGTGTAAAAATTAAAAGTGTTCTATACAAAATCTGTATTGAGCCATCCAAATTCTTTCAGGGGGAATAATAAAAAAAAAAACCCAGAACAGTTCTTTCAGCGTTTTTACTTATCCTTCATCAGAAAGATCTGACTGAAAGTGACTGACATACAATGATAGTATCTAACTTCCCTAAAACTATTAAAGCTCTGTTGATATAAAGAGCATATTCTTTAACAAATCAACACCAAGGAATAAAAACGTATAAACTGTACAAACCTCATGTATTCTATAACAAATTAAAACCAAGAAAAAAAAGTGTAAATACGGTTACAAACCTCATTTACAGCAATTTGCAAATTAGATGCCTCATTGTAAAATTCACCACGGATATAAATGTAAGCTGCAAACGAGAGAAAAAGTGAAGTAGAAAGCGGGAGTCAGAAAATAACATAAAGACAGTTTGTCTTCCTCATAAAAAATTGTTTTTTAAGGTCATAACTTTATGTTTCCCAGTTCTTTAAAAAAAAAAAAAAATCAAATAACAGCATAGAACGTAAAATCTCCTCCTAGAGATCTATTTATTTTTCCATTACTATTATTTTCATCCAAAGAAAAAGTACATATTGATATAAAATAATATTACTTACCTTCATGTGACAACATTATGAAAGAAGCATATGAAATATACAAAGGCAATTAAATGAACCACAGTTGATGAAAAGGAATGGTTCCCTGAAGGATGGAGAAGGGGGTTTTATTTACTGTATTTTGACAGAGTGGGGAGGCTTTAGTACACACCTGCTCTTGCACCCATGGAAACTCCTGCTACAAGACATCCCTCCACCAACTTATGAGGATCATGGCGCATAATCTCTCTGTCTTTGCAGGTCCCTGGCTCACCTTCATCTGCATTAACTACCAAGTATTTGGGTCTGTTGAGAAAGTTAAAAATCGTTATTTCACAGAAGCACTGAGAATGTGACATCCTAGATTATTCTCAATTCTTTGAAGAGTAAGCATCGCTTATAGTATGATATCTTATTATATGCACAATTAAAAGCATGAAGAGTTGAAACTTTGCTTTGTAAAAAACTGATGATAAAACATATATATAGATCATGAACTATAGAGGCATCTTCTGAGTTCTTAGGCCATGAGAGATCTTTAAGATGACAAATGTTGGGACGATGCAAAGTCAAACATGTACAAATTATTCATAGGACAGGACAGTCCTCAGGAATAAGAAGAAAACTGAAGGTGATAGAGGCTGATCAACAAAAGATATTACTGGTAAACATACTGTTGGGTGGAAAGGTGGGGCCTCAAATACAATAATAATAATAATAATAATAATAATAATAATAATAATAATAATAATAATAATAATAATAATAATAATAAT
>JAOWAY010076550.1:0-11396 GCA_028565895.1 Goniobranchus geometricus
AAAGGCAAAGAACAAAACAAAGAATTTGTCATCACCAGAGGAATGAGGGTTTTAAAAGGTAAAGGTTGTGGTGGTGGAAAAAAAAAGATTTGATGTTGATAGATAACTTTGAATGCAAAACTCAACTGCAAACTTTTTAAATTTCACAATATCTGTAGAAGAAACAAAAAATAATGAGGAAAGCAGATTTAGTATCAATTTTTAAAAAGTTATTGTAAAGTTTTTTGAGAATATTACACTATGTTTATGAGCGTCATGCAAATCCCATCTTTACTTCCATATTTTATTAAAATTAGAATTTGATGTAGAAAGGGGAAAAAAGCGGCTTATGTAGTGATCAAAGCGCTTTACAAGTGTTCCCCGACAAGCCTATTCCAACCAAATACCTTCTGGACTCCACATGGAGGAAACAGAGATGCAGCCTTTTTAGAGGCGCACTTGCTCTGGCATACTGACAAGAACCTCCTCTCCCTATGGCCATGTACTCAATACCACGAGTGGGATGAGGAAATGTGTGTAGAAAGGCTTTTCCCAAGATCTAAACATGCCAACACCACAGCCCTGATTTGAAGACAGTACCTCAAATTTGAAGTCAATGCATCCAATTTGAAGACAATACCTCAGATTTGAAGCCAATGCTTCAGATTTGAAGTCAATGCCTCAGATTTGAAGTCAGTGCCTCATATTTGAAGTCAATACATCAGATTTGAAGACAGTACCTCAGATTTGAAGTCAGTACCTCAGATTTGAAGACAGTACCTCAGATTTGAAGTCAGAACCTCAGATTTGAAGTCAGTACCCTTAGATTTGAAGACAGTACCTCAGATTTGAAGTCAGTACTTTTAGATTTGAAGACAGTACCTCAGATTTAAAGTCAGTAGCCGTAGATTTGAAGACAGTACCTCAGATTTGAAGTCAGTACCCTTAGATTTGAAGACAATACCTCAGATTTGTACCCTTAGATTTGAAGTCAGTACCTTAGATTTGAAGAGAGTACCCTTAGATTTTAAGACAGTACCTCCGATTTGAAGTCAGTACCCTTAGATTTGAAGACAGCACCCTTAGATTTGAAGACAGTAGCTCAGATTTGAAGTCAGTACCCTTAGATTTGAAGACAGTACCGAAGATTTGAAGTCAGTACCTCAGATTTGAAGTCAGTGCCTCAGATTTGAAGTCAGTAGCCTTAGATTTGCAGACAGTACCTCATATTTGAAGTCAGTGCCCTTAGATTTGAAGACAGTATATCAGATTTGAAGTCAGTACCCTTAGATTTGAAGACAATACCTCAGATTTGTACCCTTAGATTTGAAGTCAGTACCGGCACCTTAGATTTGAAGACAGTGACTTAGATTTGAAGACAGTGACTTAGATTTGAAGACAGTACCTCAGATTTGAAGACAGTACCTCAGATTTGAAGACAGTACCTCAGATTTGAAGACAGTACCCCAGATTTGAAGACAGTATCCTCAGATTTGATGACAGTACCTCAGATTTGAATACAGTACCCCAGATTTGAAGACAGTACCTCAGATTTGAAGACAAGAGTACCCCAGATTTGATGACAGTACCCCAGATTTGAAGACAGTACCTCAAATTTGAAGACAGGACCTCAGATTTGGAGTCCATACCTAGCAATTACAAGTCGAAAGCCAAGTACTTCAGATTTGAAGACAGTACCTCAGATTTGAAGTCAGTACCTGCCAATTACAAGTCGAAAGCCATGACCCCACAGCCATACTGTCACACAATGTACCCAAAATGCTTTGAGGTCTTAGGTATTCAAAAGCTCCTGCTTACTTAATTAAAAATGTGTAGATATACCTATGGGTCAGTGCATGTCAGAAGGCAGATTCATTAGAAGAAATTGTCTCTCCCTTTCCCCTCCCCCCTTCCTTTCTTTAATTTTTTTACATTTTGAATATTACAATTGGTTGCATGGCTACTTGCGGCTCGATGCCATGAATTTTTATATTTATGGTAAGCTTTCTTTAAATGTAAATCCGATAAAATGTTTCTCTCATTCCCAAGTTTATGCCTATAAGGTTTAGAAAATTTCTCATTTCTATAGGCACGGGAACGCTCCATGGAAGCATACAAAAACCTCTACCCATTGGTCAAACAGCTTCTACTGATTGTTTCCAGACCATTACGGCTTTTGGAATGTCTAGTAAGTTTAAGAAGCTTTCATTTTCTCTTTTTGGTTTCCTTATTGGTACATTGATGAATAAATGGAAAAGGCAGCTTATCCTCTTAGACCCTTCTCTGTTGGTTTATTTTGCCCTGTTACTTTAAAGTGCATCTGATGCAGAAAGGGATTTGTAGAACAAGCACAAGTTACATTTACTTCACCTTACCTTACCACTCCAGTAAATCCCTTGGGAGCCTAGAACACTTTGGAGACGTGACCACCCGGACACACCATCGATAGTAGTTTCACTGCATTGCCAGACATTGTCCCTCTATTACACTGATTCCAAGCCAGCTCTCCATGTTATGTTTCTATTGCCTGTTGGTCGTCCCCTTTTTCTTTTTTTTTCTACCATAGTTTAGTTATCCTCTGTCATGTTCAGTGACACATAAGGCCAACACTTGGGAATGCCAAAGTTCTCTGTCTTGAGTTTTCTTTCTAACCTCATCCAGACCTCATCCCACGACCTCTCTTTCCATTGTTCTTCGCTATGTTTCAATATGGCGGCCTCTCCCTCTTTGATCCTGAGGCGTCCTTTTCAGAGCAGTCTTTGGAAGTGCCTGAGGTTGCATTCTCAGGATATGACCAAGCCATTTCCATCTTCTCTTTTAAACTGGATATTTGTTCCATCCCTGCCTTCTTGAAGAGGTCCTTGTTTTATGATTTTGTTTGGCCAAAATATCTTAAAGATTATTCTTAAACATTTACTTTGGAAGACATCAAGTTTCTGTCTGATAGCTTCTGTGGTTTTCCATGATTCAGCTCCATGTAGCAGATTTGAAGACTGAAGTGCAGTTTTTATCTTTACCAGTATTTCAAGTCATTACTGATGCAGAATACCTTTGTTCACCATCTTTCTTTATCCATAGATAGCAACGAAGAAGTGCAGAATTGACCACCTAACATCCCACCCCTTGGGAAAATGAAAATGTGGGATCTTAGATAGACTGGGATTTCAGTCGGGCAACGAAGGAGATAACTCATACTGTTGTCAGTGTCATACAGAATCATGCCCTATCAGCATCAGACATCTTTGGTGGCATGGTCATAATCAAACTTTAAGACGACAGTTTGTTTTCATCCTGTCAATTTCAAGACATGTCTTTGCTTGGCGTGTTTTGAATAAACGCCCAAGCAAATGCTGTGTATATACTTTGTGAAAATCTTAAACATCATTGTCATCAATACACTCCTTTTCAAGCAGTCAGTTACCCAACATTTCAGTTAAATTTTTTCTCTTATCTTATGACATAAAGTAAGCACATTGGCATGTCAATTTAAGGTCCACCTGTTGACATTGTCGCATTCCAGCGATGCAGAACAATAGCCCATTGATAGATTCCCATGCACAGTCGATGACTTCCCATTACTCTATTTGTTTCGACCATACACAGGTTGGCGCCTTTCAGTTACACCTAAACCGATATGGTGACCAGGTAACTCTTACTTGTGCACAGGTGGCTAGTTGCAATCTTCTAAAATTGTTGTTGACAACATGTCTAATTGATCACACCACTATCTCAAAAAAGAGGGATCTTAGGCGACGGAGGCAAAATCTTAAGGGGCAAATTTATGTAGAGAAAAATTCTCTTCCCAAGAAAATCGGGATCGTATGCAGAACAGGGTCTTAGGCAGTGGGATGTTAGGTGGTCACTACTGTACTGATATCTGAACCCATACTTGAGGCTACATTATCCAGCAAGCTTATTCTTCTTCTTCCTCTGCCTGTTTTACTATCAATCTTTGTGTCCCTAACCCCGTTTTTTGAATAGAGATATGTTTCCTTTCATGACAATAATATCTCGCTCTTCTTCGTTTCACTGTTGTTAATAATTCTGTAGCTTCAAGCTTCATTTTGTCAAAGATTGAGATTTTGCATGGCCAAAATAGCTCTACTTATGCTTCTTGATTTGTTTTATCATGATGTTCTGTTTTATAGTCCAATCCATTTTCTTACTTCTTCATTTGATACTTTTAGTTCCCATGTTATGCCTAACAGTTTGCTTGAGCATTGCACTTCAAAAGCATCTATTTATCTGATGTATTTAGGTTCCTTGTTGCAACCTCAAATAGAACTGTCTTAACACATGCACCTCCACAGTGGCTTCAGTGACAAACTATTGAAGTTAATTTTTTTTTAAACCACAAAAACCAACAACAAAAACCCAACAAAAAGACAGACGCACATGATTGAAAAAAGTTGAAAGTTACTCTTAACATCATAAATAAACCTAAATGCTGAAAACCTAGTGTTCATTTTTTATTTTATCAAAAGATGCTGTCAGTCCTTTTGTCTTAAGATATTGGGAGACAGCACACTCTGGGATGTACACTACTGGTCAATCAAAGAATGAAATTGAGCATTTTCCCATTTTGCATCTCCAGTATCGCATGGAATATTAGAGTTGACTTGATATTAGATTGTTTTATGAAGAAATTTTCTTTTTCAATAGTAAGGTCAACATTTTTCTTACTGTGCCAAGCCAATTACAAACCATACCAAAATAAAAGTATTGGGCAATGCCTTTAGTCTATTCTGGAATGGAAATTGTAGATCATTATGTAAATGTAAGTTGTTAACTTATTGCAGTCCTTCCTTACCTTTCCTTACATCTTTACACTCATCTCTTAGTTCCCTTTCCCTTCTTTGGTGTCAAGATTAGTTGATAAACCTTTCTCAGCCTAATGCTATTTCTCTCTTTTGGTTATTGACTTAAGTGCAGGTGGTTTTCTTTATATGGACATTACAAATTGTAATCTATTTCCAGGAGTTTGATCCAGAGGAGTTCTACATGCTGCTGGAGGCAGCCGAAGGTCAAGCCCGACAGACCATTAAAGCAGATATCCCACAATACATCATAACCAAATTGGGCTTGGCTGGAGACCCTCTATCTGGTAAGAAAACTCATATTGTATAGGTAATAGTTGTAATACTCTATTTGCTTTAGTCATGCGCATATCCTTTGCTATAAAGAAATTGAAAGACAAATCAAATATACTGGTACTACGTAAGAGAAAATTTAAGATCTTTATGAACCCTAATGTATCATTATTACATTTTTGTTATGTACAATACAGGTACTCACATACATTCCATGAATACAACCCGTATATGAATTAACATTAATAATGTCTTGATGCGGGCTTCAGCCAAACTCTAAAAAAGATGTAGTTTTCAGCATTTTTTTTTATGCTCCATTACCCTGTGGGAAGTAGGATTTGAATGTCAACTCCTGTTGGAGATGGACAGTAAATATGGAGATTCTCATGTGCAAGTTGCGCATATGAAACAACTCTTCACAGTTGGAAATCAAAGATGAATAGTGTCCCTTAAGGCATGCGTCTCCTAGAACACCAAAGACATCAGACAGGACTAGAGTCAGACTAGAATGTCTGCCTTCTTCAAATTCCATCCCGTCCAATTTAACATCTCGACACAGAACATCCACGGATGTAAAACATTGTAAAATCGAATACAGCATTCAGACAGCTTCTCCAAAGCCACCAAAGATTGGAATGCACTGTCAGAATCCATGGTGTTGACTGACAAGCTTGATGGATTCAGGGCACCATGAGAGCAAGCAACACAGCGCAGCGACATTCGTCAGCAATTTGGCTTTGGCTGCCCAGACTACGAAGAAGAAGAAATTATGTCATGCCATTTCTAGCTCTTTATGACTAGATAGTAGAATGGGTGCCCCCATCTCCTCTGCGAGTCTCTAAACTTTCAAGTCCATGAATATTTAAACAGGAGGTTGGGGGTGCTTGTTGACTTATGTGTTTAGAAACTTACAGAGATGGTATTCTTAAAAGATGCTGCTGCTTGGGCAAAATTAAGTCCTACATTCCCTCCTGTAGTCTCTTCTTTCACAGCTCTCTGAACCTATGCCACCCAGTTGCATTCGAAAGGGCATCCAGTACAAAGCTGTTTCCATAAACCTATACCGAAGCAATATTATATGGTGAACTGCTGTTGTGACTTGAAATTTAGGATAAGCTGGCATAAAACTATTGCACATTCTGTACTAAGATACTTAAAGTGATTTAATAACCTCAAGTCAGAATGCTATTTCATTGCTAAGAGAGAGATTTAAACAAAGTGGCTGTGAGAAGTTGAAAGGAATTTTCTACAGTATCAGATCTAAAAATAACATAGGCTTTGTCTTGACAATTTACCAACCAACCCGCAATAGAGAAAAAAAAAATCCCAATTAGATCTAGAATTAAGATTTCATTGTAGCAAGGCCCATAAAACATTTGGATACCTTATTATCTTTCCGTAAAGCTTCTCAGTTAACAAAACAACAGTCTAAATGTTAGAGAGCATTGATGATATCCGGACTGATTAATGCTCACACAATTATCAATTATTATTAGTATTATTATTCCATTTGCACATTGTCACTGTCTTTTTCTGTCTGTTGAAGGACATTTGTCAGAAACGTCATATGTCTGATCCAGTTTGTCATTTTAATTGAGTAAACTTTACTGTTTTACATATTTCAGTGTCCACAGTGCATTGAAAAGCAAACCTTAATTTTGAATAGTCACAGAGGAGATGTTCTAAAACCTTTCATTCACACAAAAAATTCTTTCACTGGCATTGAAAGACATTGTTGGCTTGCAAAGAATTCCTTTTAAAAATAGCTTAAAACGAAAACTTCAAGGAGATTCCATGTTCATGGGGTTTAATGTTTTGTTTTGTTCCCAGACTTGACCCCTGTGGAAGGAGAAGACACGACTGACCACTGTCCAACACACGATCCAGACAAAGAGTATGAAGGGGAGCCAGAGGTAAGGGTTCTGTCTTACGGATGCTCTGTCTTTCAGTCTATCTGTCAATCTTCTTGCACGAGGACCTTCTTGTCTCTGTTCATTCTGTCTTCTTTCTTTCTTTCTCTCTTTCTCTCCTCTTGTACTTGGGATCTTGCTCTGAATGATGCCTATCAGGATTCAGAGATCTTCTTTAAGTTTGTCCCACTGTCTTCAGGGTTGCCATGTCAAATGCCACAACTCTATGCTCTCCGGTCCATTGCGTCTTCCTCTTTCAGGCCCAATTCTCTCAGGTCCGTCTGAAGTGAATGAATCGTCTTTGGGCGTCCTCTCCCTCTTTTGCCATCAGTTTCCATATTAATCACCTTCCTACCCACATGTTCTTCCTCACGGGTCTCATGATGTGGCCAAATCACTGTAGTCAGCTCTATCTTGTTTTTATTGACATGCTTTCCAACTGAGCTATTCTGCTGATCTTATCAGTATCACTTGGCATTTTATCTTTTCTTGTCCACTCAAGTGAAGGTTCAGAGATGCAGACTTTGAATCCAATCTTCTCTTTATCCTTTGAAAAAGAAAGTTTCATTAACCAGGTCTTTATTGCAATGTCCAACATTATAAACTGGGCCTTTTGGCTTCTAATTCTCTTCTTTTTGTAGGTTAAGGAAATACATTGTCAAGGATGCATGCAATGAGTCCGATTTCTAATTTTTTAGCTTTCCTTTGTAGGCATGCCTGTGATTTACATCTTAGGGGGGTTTTACGGGATGACTAAAAGGAATGAAACTGTGAAAATCACAACCTTATTCAATCAAAAGAGATGAAGGCTCAGGAAGGTATCTTAATGAATACATAAAGTAAATGAAAAGAAACAAAATCTGAGGCAAACGGTAGCGTGAACATCATGGAGACTTAAAGAAAAAAGGAATGGAAAAAATGAAATGAAGAATTGTGAACTTTTTGCAAGATCAGTGTATTATTTGAATTTTATCTCTAAACATCCACAAAGCCTTCTAAAGTTGTATCTTTCCTTTTTATACATTCATGTCAATTCTTTAGGAACAAGAAGTTGCCACCCTCACAAAGGTCAAACAGCCTTGCGAAGACGACTATGACACAATCAAACTCATCAGTAATGGAGCCTATGCGTAAGCCACATTAGCTGGTCATTTAAACAATTTAAAAGTGATATTTCAAATTGTTGAACAAAAGAAACAGTTTTGTTTTGGTCTCACATTGTTTAAAAAAAAAAGAAAGACAAAAGCAACTTTAGTCTCACTTATCAGGTCTTGAATGATGAAAAGAAAATGTTGGTGTTTTGTAAGTTTTTGTACCATCGGATATCACTTTTTTAAAATCGTCTTGGCATAGTAAAAGGATCATATCATTTACCAAGGCGAACCCACCTCTTCCAGTATGATCAAGTTGAAATAGTCATATGTTTACTACCACATTGTCAACTTGAAAGAAGTTTTACTTATGCCCTGTTCTATTAAAAAAATTGATTGATTGATTTTCTTTTTTTTTTTTTAAATCTTTGCAGCGCCGTGTATTTGGTAAGACACAAAGTGACAAGACAGAGATTTGCCATGAAGAAAATTTGCAAGCAAAATTTGGTGCTTCGTAATCAAATAGAGCAAGTGTTTCTGGAACGGGACATTTTATCCTTCACCGACAACCCTTTTGTCGTGTCCATGTACTGCAGTTTTGAGACAAAGGTACCTTGCCTTGCTAGCCTTGTTGCAGCTTGACTGAACTTTTTTTGTTCTTATTTGGGGACTGGGGATCATCGTTTCTGGAAAAAAAAATTGATTACTACCACGTCCACAGTAGTAAGGTCTCCTTTTCCTTTCTCTTACAATTTTTAGTCATTCGTTCCTTATCATTTTTTGGCACTTAGTCTTTCTTAATTATTATTCTTTCAACTCACTGGACTACAGGTATTCTCATAATGATGACCAGTCCAGGTTTCGAGAATTATGGTAACAGACTGCATTCGATGCCACTTGATCACAACAATGCGGAAACCGGGAAATTCTTGTGTTTATCCTAAGTTGCGATTAACTGGAGGCCTTCATATTCCCAAAAATAGTTATATTGACATTTTTTACATGCAACAAGTTCAGCAACTCTTTCTTAGGCTTTAAGGGGCTTGAAACTGTCATGATGACTTAAAAACCATAGCCTCATTTAAATGTTAAGTTTTTTGGGTTTTTTGTGTTGTTTTTCTGTTTTGTTTGTTTTTGTGTTGCTTTTTTGTTTTTGTACTTCTTTTCGTTCTCTTTATTGTCTTGTTTTATTTATTAAAGACACATAAGTTTGCTCCTAGAAGACTTAATCCAGGCTTGTCAGTTTTTGAAATACAGCCAACTGCTTACAGACATAGTTTTTAGTTCTTTCAAGTGATGGTAAAGACTCAAAAAAGAGCCTCTTCTCAAATGAATTGCTGAGGATTTTTCACCATTAATTTATTGTTGCTTACTGTCTTAGGTTTTTAAACACAATTGTATACATAAGGTATATTGTATCATATCAAAGAAGTCACATCATTCATTTTAACTGACGGAAATTAGGATTATAAATAATGAACATTTTGAGGTGGTCTTTCTTCAGTTCAGATTATCTGAAGCGTGTTGCGATTAACCAGTGACTTGTATGTAGAATTTATTCCATTTCCCAGTAAATGTTGCATTTAAGCAGAAATTGTGATTAACCAAGTTGCGATTAAATGGCTTTGACTGTACTAGAAACAACTTTGCACACCTTTTCTTTGCTTCTTCAAACAGTGTGGCTTTGCATGGTTCTATACTCATTCATTTGTCAGACAGTTTAAGATTATGGAACAACATAGCACTCTGTTTCAATACTGCAGTAGCTTGGACAACTTACATAATAGTCTTCTGTGAACTGCCTACAGTATGAAGATGAAGAAGAGAAAAGAGTTACTTTTTATTTCGCTTGTCAATATTTGAAAGTGAAAAGTGTTATTGTAAAAGTCATACAAGCCAAACTGAGAAAATTATAAAGAATAATGAAACGTCACATGCAGTACCTAGGAGGAGCACATTGTCTATTGGGCAGTTTTAGGATGAAAAAGTTACTGTGAAGACATCATTTTTCAAATTGCCTGAGAATGGACCAAAAGTTTGAATTATGGGGCTTCAAATTAACATAAGGGGCGTAGAGGTCTAAAAGTACAAACAAAAGCAAGTAGTCTACACATGTGCGGCTGCCTTTGTGTAAAAGTAAGGCTAGGTCTCGTTCCTGACTCGTGATGATACTGATAGGTTCCTCAATCAGTCACGTCAGTGCAAGGAAGATGAAGCGGTCAATTCGATGTCTACATTGGACACCACTACTCTCTTTTTCTCACCGTAGATTGACCCCCCTCCCCTATCTTCACAGGCATAACACCTTTGTTGAGCCAGTGGTAAGCATCATTGCACGGGTGGTGAGAGGGACAAAAAGTGCTTTTAATTACTGTTTGCAGCAATGTTGGCGTCAAATTAAGAGAATTCAGTTTTTATGACTTTTAATAAAGAATTCGAACCGAACAAAGCAGGAGAAGAGAAAAAAAAACACAAATTACAAATATATGGATTTATGAGAAATTTGAATCGTAGGCCTTCAGCTTTGAAGGTTTCCTCTGAAGTTAGTTTCATGTGTTTTAAGGGGTTCATACTTCATGATTACTCTGACTTTTGTTTAAGGATACCAAAAAAGATTTAAAATGCAAACAAACCAAAATCACTTTCTGTTATGCTGAGTTTTGTCAATTTTTTGTTTTGCTTTCTATCCTGTCAGAAACACCTGTGCATGGTAATGGAATATGTGGAAGGAGGAGACTGTGCTACCCTCATCAAAAACGTTGGATGTCTAGCTTTAGACCTGGCACGGTCTGTCTGGTTTCATTTCATTGATTGAATAGTTTAATTGAATTTCTATCATATCTACTTGCAAGCCAAGGAAGAATCATATTTGCTCAATGTAATTCGGTCTCTCATTCTCTCTCTGTTGTTTTTTTTTTTTATTTTGTTAATGTTTTTTAAAGGGGTCTGAGGGATATGATTAATGCTTATGTAATTTCACATGTTAAAAGTGAAAGTCAAAGCAAAGCTTATCACCTTTTAATGTTGTTGTAATAAAATCCTTACTTTAAAATTTATATGTTTTTCTGTACAATTTGGAAGGAAGTTAATGCCTGGATTTAACGGCTATTGCAATGTATGATGTTCTACACATTCTGAAGTAATGTTTGGCAAAGAAATTGATTTTATGAAGAACTTATATATTTTTAAATGATGCTTCTATTCATTATTGCCTTATTTGTTCTTCCACAGAATGTATTTTGCAGAAACAGTCTTGGCATTGGAATATCTCCACAGTTATGGTGTTGTGCACCGAGATCTGAAGCCTGACAAGTAGGTTAAACGTC
>JAOWAY010076660.1:0-18082 GCA_028565895.1 Goniobranchus geometricus
TCCAGGTTTTTGGCCTGAAATCCAGGTTTTTGATACTCTGGATCCCAGTTTTCAAATTCAAAAACCTGGCAGGTCTGTGACTGCGATCATATTCATGTAGTTCTATTACCTTGAACAACTTTCTGCTCCTGACTGTGTCATGAATATTAAATTACATGATTAAGATTCATGGTTCTATTTCTTCTTTCTCTCTTTCCCCTTTGCTTATTGTCACCTTGTCATTACATCATTAAATGTATGTTCTGATGTCATTGACAGCTGTACCAGTAAATCCTTTCATTTATTGTACCTAACCTCTGTCAATACTGGCATCACTCTTTTTATCCAAGTTGCCAGTAGAATTGTAGTAGACTGTACAAAAGGAACACACTCCTAGCTCTTGTTGTTTGCCTGTTTGCTGTGTTGAAAGCTTTGCCCCCAATATGATTGCTTGTTTCTTGTACATCTGATGAGGATCTGAACCTCATTCTTCTATATGTGATGTAAGTCAGGGTTCCTTATGATCTTTTTTTCAAAGCTTTGACAGTTAAAGATATATTCAAATTGACCTTTAAAAAATTGACAGGTCACAAAATGATCAGTTTCAAGATCTCTGAGAAAGTTTTGACATTTTGAACACCTTATAAACCTGCGAAGATGGAAAGTTTGGTGGAAACAGTACAAATAAAACATTTGTTGCTAGGAAGGTATATACACAAACAAAAATTACTAGCGCTGTTTTGGCTTTTGTGCTTTGTTTGTCTATTCACATCTGTATGGTCTAAACCTTCGGCTTATTGGGATTGGAAAAATGTGGGAAAGTGTAGGACTAATGATAAGGAAAGGGAAACTGTGAAGAAGGTGACAAGGAATGGAAAGATGTGAGGAGGAATTTGACTGCCAGACGTGATGTGGAAAAAAGATTGACTGCAAAAGGAAAAGGTGTGAGGAAAAAGTTTGTTTGATGGAAAACAAAAAAATGTGGAGTGTTTGTAATTCCAAAATATTAGTTTTCTTCAGCATCTATTTTTATTGGGGGGTTGTTTTGTTGAATTTTGGTTTGGGGTGAGGGATTCTCTCTCTTTCAGTCTTTTTTTTTTTTCTCTCTTAAATAGCATTGACTCTTTACTAAATGCAATTTTACCAATTTTCCAGTTTGCTGGTCAAAAGGACAAATTCTGTCAATGGATCTTATCGCCCTGATTGTAAGTTATTTTAAAGTTATGTGTCTATAAGTGTCAGAATGAACACACACACACACACACGTAAGACTTACTGAGTGTCACATTAAACTTAACATTTTCTATTACCAGTGTTTTTGATTACGCACTACAATGCGTCCTTTATGCACAAAAATCTACAACAAAGGACCCCTGAAACTTGGCCTAGAGAGTCAGAGAGGCTCTCAGATTTTAGGTGGGGGGAAAAGGTGTCTCCTTCCATTTGCATTTATTAAAAGCCTTAATGAATTTGAATTTAACTTTTTTTTTTTTTCGGTGCATGGGAGTGTCTCGATTTTTTTTTATTTTGTTGAGCATGTCATTTTATAATGGTGATTCAAAATTCATATTAATATATGACACAGAAAGGCCTTCATGACTATTATTTTTTTCAAGAAGTATCTCAAAATCATCAAATGACCCTAAAAAAATTAGTTTATAGAGTTCTTATTTCTAATCAAGTGGCATGAATTTAATGACAACACTATCAGAAGAAGAGTTATAGAATTCAGCACGTAAATAACTTAAATCCATCTTCTGCAAACTCAACTTGTTAACTGATCAGTTTGAGAAATTCAAAGACAGCACACAAGATTTTGACAGAAAATGTGTACATGCAGTGATGAATCAAGTATTCATCACATGCCTTCATGAAGATGAGTAAAATCAGCTACAGTTTATAACTCTTTCCTTAAATTGAGTGGCCATGGAAAGGATGAAATGTGTTTGTTTGTCATCTCGTTCTGGACATGTTTGCATACCTGGAGAAGGATGTATTTCACGTGAGATTCATACAGAGTACTGTTTTGTTGTTTTTTTTAATATCTTCTTCCTTACATGAATTGGAAGCTTTATTTGAGAGTTACTCCCTCTTTACATAAGATGTTTGACATGCTGCTCTGTGTCAAGTGGTGGAACCGTATGCCAGACACTGAAGTCCTAGAGCGCACTGAGAAAGATAGCATACATGACATCCTGCAGCGCTCTCAGTTCTCTTGGGCCGGCCACCTCCAGCTTATGGACAGCAGTCATCTCTCAGAGAGACTGTTTTGTGGTCAGCTGCCAACAGGCAAGCACTTAGTAGCCTGAGCAAAGAAGGGCTGTTTTGTGGTCAGCTGCCAACAGGCAAGCACTTAGTAGCCTGAGCAAAGAAGAGCTACAAAGACACTCTGAAGGAGTCCTAAGGCATTCCAAAATTCCTCATATCAAATGAGAAGAGTCTGCAGAGGACCATTCATTATGGCGCTCACTCATGAGATTGGGAGTGTTTATCTTTGAAGAAAAGCGCACCAATAAAACGGAAAGGGAGATTGATCTCCAGTTCCCAACCTGGTAGAGTTCCAAGCTTCCCTGTCTAGATTGCACATTTCCAGGCCTCATTGGCCATCTGCTTACCCATTCCATCCCTGAATGATCAGCCACTGGTCTTCTTTCGAAATGAAGGAACATTGTCAAAATTGTAAAGTCCATTGTGACATTTAGTGTTACAGTTGTATTGGTTTAGATTTTGTTTTGTTTTATTAACATTTCTTTTGGGGAGGGGGTCTTGACTTGTTTTAATCATTGTCTGTGCTGTCATGTTTGAAACTAGACAGGCCAGCCAAATCATTGAGATTCCTGGCCTTTGATGTTGTGACCATGGCCGTAATCTTGTGTTGTAGGGCAACTTTAGCTTGCTTAGCTATCCCAAATGTTCTGTCGTAACTCATGACAATGACAAAAAAGCTAAACACATTATTTTTCTTATATGTATGTTTCCCTCCTCAGACATTGGCTTTGAAGTACCAAATGAATTTCTGGTCGGTTATGCATTGGACTATAACGAGTTCTTCCGAGATCTTGGAGTGAGTCACTATACCATGTCTTGTCATGTGAATTTCCATCCTATACTTCTCCATTCTCTTCTTTTTAGTATTAAAAAAAAATAACCTCTCTTAGGGATGTGATGAAACAGTCCTTTATCTTGTGTTTGACAAAGTGATTGAAATGTAATGGATAATCAAAATTTTTTTCAAATTTCTGCAGGATAAACAACAAAAAAAATTTTGTGAATTGGGGAAAATATTATGTTGATTTCTTCATCACCCTGTGTCTTATCTGCACCTCCTTTGGACAGAAAGTCTAATTCCTGCTACTATTATGATGTAGATCCAAACAACATGGTATGATCTACAGAAGATAACACTTTATAGTACAAAAATTGACAATCATAGCAGGTTCAGGAAATATTCATCAAAAGTCCCATGTAAGAACAATGATTAAACATACAACGTAAAAAAAAATTTCTATGGTTGAAAAATTACAGATGGAGTTTTGTTCAGCTACAAAGAATCATTTGGCCTTTTTGTTTGAGCAGGAAAAGGGGAACTTTGTCAACAAGGTTTTACAGAGAGGGTAACCTGCTGCTTCATGCCAAACAGCTGTGCCTCATGCAGTTCTCATCTCAAGTCCCTTGATATCTGCTTTTAAGGAGAATTACTTAGAGCACAGTCTTTACACATATCCTTCTCAAAGTTCATCAGACAAAATTCCACAATAAAAAGAAAGATGGGACAAATCCCTGTGGATCATTGACAAAAAGTTTTCCAGGCCCTTATGAGACATGCTCTCAAAGTCATGTTGTGCCATTACAATAACATTTTGTAGTCTTTTAATTGTGTTCTTCAGAATGTCAATTTGGTGTCAGGTAATCTTTCCTAAAGGATATTTACACAAATCTTGTCTAACTTGAAATACATTCGAATTTTCCTGGTTCTGTCCTTTTTATTTTATCAGTAAACTAAGATTCTTGGAATGAAGTTTTCTGTAATGAGGAAGGAAAAATACCAATGATTGCAGAAAAATGCCAAGTTTTGAGAATTACCAAAGACAGAATCCATAAAAAGCAAAATCATCCAGGCACCCAAACTTATCAGAAATGGACCATTGTTACTATCTGGGGTTTCAAATTGAAAGCAAACTATAGTGGAAATGAAGTAAAACTATCTGCAAAATAGACACAGATAATCAAACATACACTCTAACAACTCCAGAATCAAGATCCACTTACACTCATTTTTTCCAAACACTACAATGGAATTTCATACTTCGAACTGGCTGGAAATGGACCTAAATTTCAAATTATGAGACTTCAAATTACAAGGAGCGTAATTAGAGGTCTAAGAGTACCAACATGTGGATGTAGCCTGTACACGTGCCAGTACACATTAACACTGACTGTTGTGTACGTGTGTCTCAGTCTGTTGCATTGTTAGATCTAGATGGCATGTTGTGTGTGGCGCTAGCACTAACATTGTAATAAGGTCTCCCAGTCCCAGAACAGACAACGATACCAGAAAGCTTACCTATCTATTCCTAGGCAGAACACAGTTTTTATTTCTGTCTCTCACTCCCATCACATCAAGCAAATCTTGTCCGGTCCTTTTCTCCCACCATCTTCACTTTCCTGCACTTGCCGCTGACTTTGCACGAAAGTTAGGCTAGATCTGGACTCATTATTACATTGATAGGTTCCTCAATCACTGTCATGTCAGTGCATGGCACATGGAGTGGTGGGCTCTAGGCCTGCATCAGGTACCACCACTTTCCCCTCTCTCACCTTAGTTTGACCAGTTCCCCTATATCATCACATTGTCAATGACACTCCTTGGGCATACCACTTTTGTTGAGCAAGTGTTTAGCATTAGTTCAGGAGTGTGGAGAGGAAATAACAAATCTTTTTATTTAGCGTTTGTGGCGATGTCGGCTCTCAATTATGAGCATTGACTTTTTATGACTTCAAATACAAACTTGGAACTTAACAAAGCTGAAGGGGGGGGGGAACCCCAAGTCGACAATTTTTTTCATTTATGAGAAATTTGAATAATCAGTCTTCTATGGAGATTTCCACTGTATAAAATAATGGAACATAATGCCACTGTCAAACGCAGGGGTAGCTTGGAAGAATAGATATTTACAATAGTTGCTGTTTTGTGTGATTAAAAAGAAATTTTCATGGGACTTGTGAACTTTTTTGTATTTGTTTTGAAATTATCAAGGGTTTGTTGGATTTTTTTTCTCTCCTCCTAACATAACTTCTGTTTGGGATGTGTCAGAGGAGAAATCCTTTTATGTTACACTGAAACTTGTCCGTTCTTCCACTTAACCCAAACCCTCATTACAATCATTTTTTTTTCTTTTCATTCTTTACCATTCCAGCACATCTGCGTTATCAATGCTCAAGGGAAAGCGAAATATGCTTCTAGCAGTTGAGAACAGGAAGTTATTTTCATTACACAAGAGCAAGGAAATATTGTAACTTTAAAACATGCTACGACTCAACTTGAATGTTTAGCGTAGATGATGTCTGGTTGAAATTGTGCCGTGTGTGAGCCTCAGCCTTTACCCCCTTCTTATGACAAAGACATGAACAGGATGCACCTCTACTACAAGTTTTTACTGTGGCAAAAGTGACAATGCCACTTAATGTGCAATTTCTTTTCTGCTCTTCCAACTTATCTGTCACAACTCATAAGTCTCATAGAGTTTTTACTCTGTGTGTGTCTTTTGTGTATGTTTGTATAACACAAACGCTCACAGAAATTTTAATGTCACTCAATTTTGCTCCATTCTTTGCCTTAAGATGGCATAGAAACATTCTTGCAGTCTCTTCCACTTTTTAAGACAGGTCAATATGACTTTTTTTTTTTCATAGTAGATCTATATCCCCTGTCTGCCTCACAGGACAGAGAGGGTGGCTAACCATTATAAGAAATTGATTTTTTTGAAGGGTTTTTTGTTGTCATTATTATTTCAAACTCCATTTGCTATTCAAATGATTTTTTTTTCATTCTACATTCTATTGATATTCTGCCCTTTTATTTGTTTTCCCTTATTGTTTGACATGTTTAGTTATATTAATTATACATATATATCACATGACTTGCTCCAAGGAGGTGGAAACTTACGTTACACCTGTACAATTGACTTTTAAAACTTAGACTTTGGGGAAATGTCTCTATGCACCATTTCAGTCATGATTAACCGGTGTTCAATTGTCGTGTCATAATGATTCCTATTTGATTAATCTAAACCTTTGTTTATGAGTACAAATGGGAACTTTGAATTAAATTAGTACAATAGTGAGTCTACTATTCCTGATTTTACTTATTATGGTTACGGGTATACTTATGATTGGGTTTTTAAGAAACCAGATAAGCTAGATGATGTTCTATTGATATATGATACCTATCATGCTTTGATTACCTCTTTGGAGTTCGGGGGGCCGGCAAGCCTGATGAGATGTATGGCATATCCTCTCCTTCATTTGTTCTTTTCCCTTTTCTTTAGTGTGAAAAAAATTTAACTTGTCACAGGGTCATTGTGCTCTTTTTTTGTGTCTCCTTACTCAAATCTTTCTTACCAAAGGCACACTGTAGTTATTGAATTATCAACATTGATCCAGTGCCTGGATTTAGTTCGCATTACTATATATTGGATTCATGTTTCTTCAAAGTTTTGGTGAATTCATGTCAGCCAGAGATGGTAAAGCAAACTGCCAATAACTGTGTTTGAATCATTTTCAGTGCCAGACATTTATCCTTACAAGCCTGCACTTTCATAACAATGGAATAATGAAAGGGGAAAGCTTGAAAACTCTAGCATTCAAGTGAATTTTCTTGTTTGGATTTACACTGGCCTTTTTTGTTTTGTTTTGGGTTTTTTTATAGCTTGATGGCAGCTTGATTTATTGGCAGATTGTCTGGGTGGCACCTTTGTTTGATATTTGTTAAATTACCCAATTTTTTAACTGTCTTTCCTTTTTTTTCTTTTCATAATAGCCAAGCGACATTTCACTGTGTTTTAAGATTGTCATCATCATCATCTTCAGAGATATGCAACATCTTTGTATGTTAATGGTTTGGGTACTTTGTTTCCATAAAGTTATTTTCTGTATAGTGTTGTCATAAATATCTGTAGATTACATTTAGAATCTTTGTTTGAATTTATCATCCTGAATCAGATAATTACATTACACAGGTGCAATTTTTCATGCTAAATCGAGAAATTGTCTGCATTTTACCTGACTTCATACAAAAACAATGGTCACAAAGTTGTCATAAAACGTCTCTTAAGGACAGAATGGCCTGCTTCTATGACATCTGATACATGTTGATTTTAGCCTCGGTCTAGGCCAATGACAATTTGTTGATTTTAGCTTCTGTCTAAGCCAAGGACAGTTATTGATTCCAGGCTCTCTCTAAGCCAATGACAGTTGTTGATTTTAGCCTCTCTCTAAGCCAATGACAATTTGTTGATTTTAGCTCCTGTCTAAGCCAAGGACAGTTGTTGATTTTAGCCTCTCTCTAAGCCAATGACAGTTGTTGATTTTAGCCTGCGTCAAGGCCAATTATTGATGTTGATTTTAGCCTCTGTCTAGGCCAAAGATATTTGTTGCAATATTTTGTCAACTTAAGAAGTTGACTTCCTGTCCAAAATATTGCACTACTGCTTTTAGTGTAATACTCAAAGCTGCCAGAATTTTGCTTCACAAAAGACTTCTAATATTATGTCAATATTGAAAAAATTGGCCAGCAAAAGCTTAACAGCTGCTACTGCATGCATGCTAGCTAAAAGCAAAACAGGCTGTTAGTATTATGCCAACCAGTAAGCTCACTGTACCATCCATCATGTGGCCAGAACAAGAAAAAGAGGATGAATACTGGAGAAATGGTGTCAGGTATTGAATGTGATGGAAAGACGCTTTTATCATTTTTGCAGCGATAGGAATCCATTTCATTTCCTCTTTAAATGTCTTTTTAGGCCTATTCATTCATATGGCAATTGTATACAGTTCAACAAAAGAAATGCTTTTTTTTTTTTATAGCACATCCCTTTCACCAACTAATCTCTTTACTTCCCATATGCTAACAATTTTTAGTTTTATCTCATAAAATCAAAACTATCCAATCAATTTGCATCGAAAGTGACACAGTGATGACTAACAGCCCTATGTGCAATATGCTGCTCCTTTTATCAGTTCACCTGCCTTGAATTTTTTCTTCAGTATGCATAATTAACTTCAGAGCACAGAACTGTTCTATTTTTTAAAAAGCAACCAAAAAAACCCCACTAGATTCATTCCTGAAGGGAAATTTGTCTTTTCCATTTAAACGAAAACCGAGCGTCAGCCGTAGGAACAGTGTTGTGAAACGGAGGCAGTTAGTGTTAATAACCTTTCCCTAGGGTTAAATCACAGTGCCCATGCTGGGAATCGAACCCGCAACCTTTCAATTGCAAGCCCACCACACTATCCACTGTGCCACTGAGACCACTGTAGGATGCATACAAAGCATCCAAATTCAATTGCCAAATTGCAACCTCTTTTGCAGTCTTCCGGTCAACCATAGTAGACTTTGGAACCAATGTCTCAAATCCACTCAACAGCAGACAGACCTGGAAGTGAATGGTCAGAGGCAACCACTCCTGCAAAGGAGTGACTCATTTGGCTGTTTCATCTTTGGAATCTTTTTCAGTCCGCTTCCATAAGAGGCTAATTGATGACGTCAGGCTGAGTGATCAGACCATGAAGAGGTGTTTGCACAAAGCACCCAAGTACATGCCGACCAACGCAAAGAAATCACAATTTCAAGACAATGCCAACCCAGATGGTTCTTCCCTTAAACTTATCATGAAGTATTTACACAAAATGTCAACATATTATTTCTGTGGCCTTCAGATTCAGGGAATTCATTTAAATCCCATAAAGCATTTTGGGATGAATGAGAACGACAGCTCTGAAATCAAGTAATTGTCCCTGAAAAGTTGAATCAACTTCTTGATGTCTTGGACATGGAAGAAGAGTGGAGAGTCATCTAAGTTGCTCCAATATGCCATCTCATCACTTCAATACCCAGAAGGTGTTGACAGTCATTGGTAGTCATACTTCATAATGAGTCAATGTTGCCAATTGAATTGACAATATCAAAATTTCATGATAGGGTAGGTTTTAAAGGAATATCTTTTTTTTTTTTTTTGATTTAACAACTCACAAAGATTTATGAGTTCAATGCATTAATTCTGTTGAAAATTGCAACTGGGTTTCCCTAACCCCTATTTCAGGGTGAGTATTTCTTTTGATGAACAGTATATATGGAGCCCACTTTCTATCTTTAATTTGTGAAACAGGCCCTCAAACCATATATCATATCATATCATATCAATCTTTGTGGAATATATTCAGAGACAGGCTTTTAGGCTAATGTTTGATACAGCATGGAGAAAGGCTTTGATTCCTTGCTTAAAAGATTTAGACGATTGCTTGGAGATCTCATAAAGCATCATAAGAAAGTTCAAAATGTTGCCAATCTGACACTGGAGACTTTTGAAATGATGACTTTGATGAGAGTTGATAAAAGCAAAATATAAAAGACAAGGTGTAGAACACAAACATAATTCATTTCTTAACAAAATGTTGAAAATTTGTATTAGTCGTAAATTTGAATCTAAGAAAGGCATCATTGACTTTTTGTTTGACTTCAATGTCTCTTTGGGCTCTCCATGTGATTACTAATGATGCTTTGAATTAGCTCTGGGCATTTAAAGGCTAATACCTAAATTGAGTCCAAAAATTGATATATGTACCAATTGCAGGTATGTGAATCTCAAGGTGCTTTGAGTACTAAAGGTAAAGGTACCACTTGTAAATTGATAAGCTGCCTCCAAAGGATACAAAAACAAGATTTCATCCAAAAGGGATCATCAGTAGTCACACTGAACACAACTGGTCTGAATTGCTAATAGACCTGATGGATTCAAATAAACTTGTGCAGATCTCACCATTTGGATCAATAGATTGTCTGATATTGTAAATCCCACTGCAAAATCTTATCTCTCTTCCAATGCCCAGTTGGAAATAAGGATTATTTAAAAAAAAAAAAAAAGAAAAGATCAGGATGTTGATATAAAGTGACATTGTACTAATTGTAGTGCATTTCCTTCTTCGTGCGTGTGTGCTGCCCACTTCCTCCCCTCTCCCCAAACCTTGCATGAATTTTCCCCTCCTTTTTTATAATTTTTAAACTCTGGGCAGGCAGCTAAGAATCCTTGTTCGTGCAAACTATTTCAATAAGTGTTAGGAGAATAGTCAGAAAATTTGAGGGTTGAGGTGACAAGCTTAGTAGTAGAAGGTAGTAAAGTATGTTGTTGCTTTCTCTCTACAAATGGTTGCAAGAGAATTCTGTCCGCTAATCTACATTTTCTTAAGTCTGCAGAAAACAGAAAAAAAACACCCGAAAATCAAGAATTTACGACCTTCGCATTGACATTGCCCACTTTCGATAGTTGAGGTCTATGGATTCCACATTTTAGTTAGTGGGATGCACATCTAAGAAAACAGTAGCAAGCATACTTAAAGTATACTCACTTTCGTTGTACATGTATTTCCGTATTTTTTAAGAATTTTATGGTACAGAATGACTGTATACATTTTTGGGCATTTTTATACTTTTCTTCCTCATGTTATTATCTTACACATAACATCTGCTCATCATACAATTGTGATGTGTTGGGGTTTTTTTCCTCTACACATCATTAGACCAATTTTTGAAATTTCACTAATAACAAACAGAGGACAAACTGGAGATTTTTTATATTTCTTAAACATGCTTTTAGTTGTATGTATGTCCGAATGCATTTTGACAAAAAAATTTTAACCCACAAGAAACCTTTTTTTTTATGATAGTATTTATAAGCATCAACTTTTCTTTTTCTTTTTTTTCTTTTTTTTTTTTTTTTTTTTTTTTTTTTTTTTTTTTGGTCACCTTGTGCATTCTTGGATGTGTGTGTGTGTGTACATGAGGCCAATTGAAGATTTACGGGCTTAGTATAAGGGGAGTGTTTAGTAAAAGTCATGTTCAAACAGAATTGGTTTGTTGGTCTGGTTTGAATGTTATCACTGGGGTTTTATTGTTACAGAGGCCAACAATGACAAAGGGTGGGCTGAATGGCTTGAAACTCAAAACTCTCCCAGTACCAAAGCTTACTATCATTATTGCTATATATTGTCACGAAATCTACTTTTTAAATCTTGTTTCTTGTGATTTTTAACATATCTGATATGAGATTGAGATGCTTTGTGACGCAAGTGTTGTTGCTCCATAGCATAGCAGTATTTGTATAATTCTACTGTTCTATACACTGCACTATGATTCTCTACTATGTCTAAAGGGAGAAATGTTTTCACCTCGCTTCGTATCCCTCTGTTTATTCTCCAAATTGTTTTCTTTTCTTTCCTGATGAAATCTCATTTTTCTCTTTTTTCTTTTTTCTTTTGTTCTTTTTTCACTTTATGATTTGTTTCTGTTTTGATTTGTCAAAAACTCAAATACTCTCTGATTCTCTTATTCTGATAAGCTTTGATTGGATTGAATCATAGTCAATCGTCACAAATGGATTTGTTCCATAAAATCCACTAAAATTTAAGGATGAAATTGTCAATTTGCACATTTTGGTGATTGTTTTCATTGTTTGTAGCCCCATGAAAACCTACCCCCACTGATTTCATTCCTATTTCAGAACATATATATATGACAAACCTTTGTTTTTTTTTTGTTTTCCTTTTTAGGACATTAAAACTATTGCTGTTTCACAATTTTTTATCTTTGTCTTTATATATATAATATGTACATTTGTCCTGTGTGTCTTGTCTTAAGATGGATAGATGATTATGATGAGCATGTGACAACACGTTCAAGTGCCAATTTGATGAGAAATGAAAAAGACAGTCCAATAACGTTTATTATTAACAGCAATGCAGGACATGTACATAGCGCATGTATATTTCACGACATGATTGAAAAATGTCAGCTGTGATTACCTGTAAACGAACAGTAAAAGATGGATTGGTACAAGTGTAGGCCTATATAAGGCACATTCAACATACTGTTACACGAGACGGTCACAGTGTCGTAGACAAAAATAGGGCCAATTCCTGTAGCTTATTATTATTATTAGCAGCCAAAGACCATCACTTAACAGGTCATGCTCCCTTTACATTGCTGTAGGTCATCATACAGTTTTTACTGTGGATAATTTCTGTTCACTGAATCAAAGAATCGGAGTGGATTATTATTGAAGTGAATGGATGTGACTCGTATTGTTCAAGGTCATAAGCTAGCTAGGCTTTAATTATGATATAATGAGAATTTGTACATTATTTAAGCATCTCTACTGATCAAGAGCACAGTTAAATTGCTTTGCCTGGCCGAGAGAATAATTGACAAACCATGTAACAAACATAACTAATAATAGTGAAAGGTTTAATTTACAGGGGTTTTTTTTGTTAGGTTTTGTTTTGTTAGACCTACATGTATATATCTGGGTATGTGCAGCATAGAGTAATCGAGATTCAGGCCAAGAGTAAGAGGAAGACGAAGGAGAACATGAGTGGACAGTGTCATGACAGTCCAGTCATATCATGGTATAACCTGACAACAGCTGCTAGCAGATGCCACCCACATGGCACAGGACCGAAACCTTCACCTTCCCTCGACATCATGAAGATACCAGGGGATGGATAAAGGAAAGTAAGCACTCAAATGCATACACCTCTACAAGCGACAAATGCTAGCTAGATTTAAAAATTAGATATAGAAATAATCACTCTATTCATCTCCTAAGGGAAATTGGTCATCTGGCTTTTAACTGAAAACTGAGCGTCAGCCGCAGGAACATTTGACGCGAAACGGACTTCCCAATTAGTGTTTTGATAACCTTGCCCAAGGATTAAATCACGATATCATACTGGGGCGGGAATCGAGCCCGCTACCTTTCAGGTCCAAGCCAAAAGCACTTGCCACTGTGCCATTGTAATCATCTTTTTATAGATCCTGCGTGTTAAGTGGAAGTGAAAAATATGATGTGGGAATGGAAACGGTTTTGCTTACAAATGAAGTGATTAAAGGCAACAATTTAATAAACAAGCCAAGTGAGGTAATCATACTTTGGCGATCAGTGATGCATTTAAAATAAAATGCCTTCTCGAACACAACACCAATGTCCTTCAATAGCTTCCGTACATCCCGAATTCATGGTCTATTTGTCACTTTTGAGATGAGCTTGGACACCAAGATATTGGTACCATCTGCGCTCAACAATAACCCCTCTAGCAACATGTCGAAATATTTCACATTAAATTAATTTAAATTATCTTAAAGAAAGAAGTAGAAGGATGGAACCACATCCCACGGTCAACATTTCAACAATTTTTGGGGTCAATCTGATAAAATGTTATAGGCTACCCTTAATGGTTAGGACAAAAAGTTTTTCACGGTGTCCTGGCGGAACTCGAGCAGGAAAGTATGATGTGAAATGTACCAGCCTTTCTACTATGTCTAATAGTCATAGCAGGTATATGAGTTTTGGCATCTTTAACCCCATTAGGTTATACAGTTATACATGTTTCGCTGCTTTTCTCGTGATGTTGATCCATGTGCATGTTTGTGTCATGAGGTACATGTAATCACTCGGCCTTCTCCTTAATGTGTATAGCGGGATTGGTATCAAGGCTTCTGAATTCTTGAGTTGTTTTCCCAAAGCCATGCTCTCAACACCACATCAGTTCATCCCGAGTGGAAAAACCTCAGGTAAGGGGTGTTTTGTACTGGCCCGTTATTGCGTCACTGCCGTATAATTCTATGGTCATTGCTTACTTTCTTGCATCACCCATTCGTGTCTTGGGATTGTTTGGGTTTCTAAGCGTTGGCCTTGGTGGCTTGGACTGATTGGTTTGTTCTTTTTTTCAAACTTGGTGCTGTTTTCGTTCTTGCCCTCGACACGGGCTGGTTTTAGGGACACAGTTGGCCGAATGGTTATGGCATTGGTCTTGGGATCGTGAGGTCCAGGGTTCGATTCCCGCCAGCGACGACTTGTGTTCTTTTCCCTTCAGCAAGAAAATTTACCTTAATTGCTTCACTCGACTCAGGTGTTAAACGAGCACCTAGCATTAGGCTGGTATTGTTGCGCTGACTATGGTGCACTTTACTGTATACTCCCCAGGGGGTATGCCTGCTGGGGGATAACGTATTGTAAAGCGCTTTGAGATTGTTCGTAGAACGGCGGAAAGCGCTATATAAATGCGATCTTTTTTATGTCCAATAATAATTAGAGGATCCGCCCCAAAGTTGACTTCTGACAGCCAAATGTTCTCTTACGTAACTTGAACATTGGACTTGCATGCTCATTACCCATCTCCGATGTGACCTCTCAGATTTCATTTTCTATAACATTCATCATCCTCCTTAAGTACCAGGTTTGAGGCAGACATTGGCGACCATGTTACGCCATTCACTTCTCTGTCAAGACAATCTCAGGAAGTTCATGCTATTGTTTTTCTGCTTTTTGTTTGTCATCCAGTGATTTAAGCTCTCCAAATATGTCACTCTCTGCCTGCCCCTGCCTCAATTTTTCCAGTCAGGCTAGATGTTAAAGCTCCTTATGTCGATTTAAATGACCTAAAAACTTCAGTTTTTTTGTCTGATTGTTTTTAGCAATGATCTATCTACTCCTGCTTCTTCCAGTACTGCATTGTTTGTTGCCTTTTCTTTCCATGATATTTTTAGCATCTTCCTCAGGAACTACATTTCCGCTGCTTCCAGCCTTTCATATATAAGATTTTTAAAAAAAATGTTGTCACAGAATTTTGACCATTATTACAAGTGCTGCCACAAAGAGATGGCCATTAGGGCAAGTTTTGATATTGATTCTACCAATCCACTTTTTCCTGAATATTGTAAAGTAAATAAATGATTACATATTAATTCCACATTTCTTTCTTGGCTTGGTCCTCCACAGGGAAGTTTATCAGGTCGATACGTTGACAGTCCAGCATCTCACTCAAGTACCTCTGACCAGTCCACCCCTCCAGCTTCACCTTGTCCATCACAATCACCACAATTAGATCCAGCTCTTCAGTTGTCTCATCAGGCCCATATACGCAGCATGTACCCATCCCATGATGGTCAGCGCCATAGCTCTGAATCTACAACATCCTCTCTGGTTCAAGACCCTACTTTGCCAAGCAGAGTTGGGGCTCTTCTTTCCTCAACATCTACCGTGGACAGTGATGATGAGAGAATGATGGACAATGATACATTCGCTAATGGAAGTCTTGTCACAGACCACGAAGATGGCCTAAGAAAAACCAGAGAAAGCCCATTTGGCAGTAGAAGTTCATTAAGGTCACACTCGTCTCGTAGCTTGAAAAGTTTAACAGGAGTTGACCCATTGACTGGGGCAGAAACCCCACAAAAATCAGTCACTTTTGCTGAGAAACTCATCAGTCAGGAGATTTCGTTTGATCCCTTGAGTCCAAGGTTTGAATCTCAATCTGAGAATGAGGAAGACATCTGTCACTCTTATTCATCAGAACTTAAGAAAAACCTTAGTGTAAATAATTCAAACATATCCACCGCAGCATTGACTAAGAATAAAGAAAGTGATATTGATAAGACTGACTCTTCACCCAAAACTGCTTCCCAATTAAGGACTCATTTTGAACAGTTAAATCGGCAGGCAACAGAAAATGCAACTATCAAAGCAGGGATTTATCAAAGAAACAAGGATGAAGTTCCATCAGTATCTAAAAGCACTGTGAATAATATGCCTAATGCATCACCATCAACAGTGGATACAGGAGCAGAGAATCTGGCTTTGAAAGTTTTAGCAGATGTAGCCAATCAGAGAGCAGCTGTTGAATTAATGCAGAGACAAAGCATAATGCAAACTCAAGAAGAAACGAGAAGAATGCAGGAAGAAAGGGCACAAAAGTACCGACCTATCCCCACGCAAAGAAAAACAACTGTGCCACAGACTCTCTCTCTTGGGTCTGACCTGAATGCAAGCAGATCACAATCATTCTCTCCAAATAATAACGAGAGCATCAACTCACCTCAAGCTGCACATAAAGCCTTTCTGCCCACCAAAAGTTCTCCCTCTTCATCTGTTGTAAGTAATTCACCTCATCCCAGTGACCCTCCATCTGTTCCACCAAAACCAAAACCTGTCAGTAAAATTGTTGGAGCCGCCCAGCCAACCCAACGCAGAACCAATCATAATCTTTCTCCATCTCCAAATACGAGAAACCTGACCGCTCGCAGCACTTCAGCATATGATGCCCTTTTTCCCAAGGGTGGACCTCAGCCACCAATATCTCGTTTTCCTGAACAGTCCCCTACAATTCCTCCAAGAGTGCCTCATCATCCTCACCAGGTAACAGGCATCACAACATTGGGCAGCGGTGAAAATAGCATTTCATCAGACAATAGTGAGGGTGCTGAGAGCAATCTGCAGTCATCAGTATCTAGTGGCTACCATTCAGAAAACAGTGCTTTTCTACAAGGAAGAACAAATGTTCCTCCTCCAAGTAATGGCACACAAGACAAAGGCATGTATACTCAGGAATTTGTAAATCGGACGCCATCTTTCACTTACTCCTCTGGGTCATCATCTCCATTCAGCAGGGCCTCAAATGATGAGCTTGGTCCTGATGGTAATGATCCAGGAAATCTTTCCACCCTTTCAACTGTGTTTTTCCCCGCAAGGAATCAAACACGGACCTTTCCCAATTCTCTGAATGATCCAAGGAATCTTCATCTCTCTGGCAATGGGCTTGGTAAAAGAACGTCCCCATCTGTTGTTCAGAGGCCAATCAGCTTGATGGGTGGAGCCAAGGGTGTAGAAATGCATGCAAATAGTAGTTCCTCTTCCCTGGTACCTGCCACGCCTCTGATTAGAACTAATGCTCTTCAGACACGTCCGGACAGTACCAACAGCATGAGTAGCCAATACTCCACCTCCTCATCTACGCTATCTACTATTTATCGCCCTTTAGGCTCTCGTGATTCCCCTCACCATTGTGATGAGAAAGTGTCCTCCTCCTCATCTGGTGCAAATATGTCCAATTTTGGTGGAAATGGGATACATAGAGCCAAAGCAGTGTCACCGCTAACTACAACTTCAGAACCTCAAATCACCAGGCCACCATCATACTCTAACTTTAGTGCCTACAATAATAATGCACAAGCCTCAGCATACCCATCATGTTCTACTAATGTCTCATTAAGTCAAAACTCACCTGTTATTTCTAATAAAAATACTCACTATGCCATAGATTCAAAATTAAACTCTATACCATACAACAGATCTCCGAGTGGTCATTCCAATGATACCAGCAAAGTGGAGGGATATTCAATAAGCACCACCCCAAGCCCTGTTGGAAGGCAGCAACCTCAGTCTTACCAAAGTAAAGGGACCGGTGACAAGGGAGGGTACCATCATCCCCATCACCAAGGAGACAAAAGAATGGCAAGGGAGAATATTCCAATGAGGACATACAATTCAACACATTATAGTGAAGACAATGGAACTCTTCGGAGAATGGAAGGAAGATGGCATGATAATGCAAACGGGGCAAGACGGCAAAACCGTCCGTCAAACACGAACAATCTCACTCAGCAATATGGGCTCCATTCCTCTAAATGTTAAAAGCATGTGACTTTTTATGCTTCAATATACAGTTGGCCACGGATACCTCAAATTCTCTCTGAGTTGCTCCATTTGTTCCAATTTTATTAATTTTTGAGCTATAAAGAAGAAACCTTTTTAACTAAATTAACATGCGCATTGTAATATAAAACTTAAATACAATGTTCTATAAACAATAGACATAGAGGGAAGGAGTAGTATAACAAATTTGCTACTATTGAGTATGAATGTAGATCTAGATTCTAGAATGAAAATACATAAAAAGATATGGTTACTCAATTATATGGCAAAACTAGACAAAACATGTGACGTTTCGGACATTAGTCCTTCATCAGACACAGAAACACAGGGACAATATGCAA
>JAOWAY010076661.1:0-11394 GCA_028565895.1 Goniobranchus geometricus
TGCTTTCCACGCCGCCTTTACTTCCGCCAAGTCTAGAAAGACGTAGCTACCCATTTACACTGCTGAGTGAACAGGGGGCCCCAAAAATAATCCACTGCCCGCTGGGTTTGAAATCGGATCAACTTGCACTGCAGTCAGCCACTGTGCCAACTGAGCTACCAGACCAGCGGAATTGGTTATACTCAGCAATAAAAAGGAAGACCTTTATTTTCCTTATTTTCAAAATTTAACGTTTTTTAACCCACAAATCAAAGCTCTCAGTATTCAGCTCGGAGTTACCTTTACTATATCCGTTTGGCCCAGTGACGTGCTTTCTATAGCATCTAGCCGCAACGACAGACCATTATTAAGCAGGACTTCTTGAATTAATGATAATAATAGTCTCATAACATCCACACAATGTGAGATTACAGAAATGTTAAGTTTAAGGGAACAGTTTCCAGGCATGAGAAGTATATTCCAAGAAGTAGGGCATTGATTTTACAAGGATTTTGAATCTCATGGGCGCCGCCATTTTGAACAGATTGAAGTAAAGCTGCAGGCCAAGGAATATGGATTGGTGAGCTTGCCATTGCCAAGCACCTTCTGCTTGTATTACGCCTGCCAGTTCACATGGCTTTGCATGAGGAACAGGCTTTCATATTATGAGCTAGGTTGATGGAAGGTGAAACTCAAAAGCTTAATATGTGCATGCCTGAAAAATAAGTACCAGTAATTTAAATACGTCGTTCTAGTCTATTGTTTTCTTGACTTCATATGAATGCGTACAGCATTTATGGCTAGCTCTAGAAGCAGTGCTAAGAAAAAAAAAAAAGTCTACGTCTATATTCTAGATCTGAAGTTCGAAAAATAGATTCAAATGGTTATAATATTTCTGTGAAAAGGATTGTGATGGAGAATTGCTTTGAATTTATTGTAAGACTCTTTAAGTATTTTCTGTCAGCCTGTGTTAGGCACCTAACAACTATTGGTCCAGTACAGGCTGAGCATTGAGATCTCTCGTCAAGGCAAAGTACAAATTGACAATACACTATCAAAAAGCATTTCCTTCCGTTTTATTTGTTTGAGCAACTAAATCATGTTCACCGGAAGGCTACCAATTCTGGAAGTGTGGGAATCGATGAGGTACCAGAAATAGATTTTAGACCTAATTCTTGGTCTTGGCTACATCATGAAATTTTTGACCTAGATAGATCTAAGTACAAATCTGTTTTTGTTTTTTTTTCTAAAAGTAAGTGGGCGATTTAAAAAGAAATTTTTTTCTTCTTCTTTTTGCTTTTGTTTTGTTTTTTGTTTTTTTATTGTAGAGAATTTTAGATTTTAGATGTAGTATTATTGTTATATTATTAAATAAAAATAATGATAATATTAACTATTTTATATTAATATACGGCACCTTTCACCAAGACCTGAAGGGATTCTGCAATGACTGGAGGAACTCAAACATTGATTATGCCCATAGTGTACATGATTGTTTTTATTATTCTGTGATTGAACCAGATTGCCGATTCCTTAGCTGAAAAATACGCGGATCCGAGTCGGCCATCTGTCCAGTTTGTCACCATGCAGACGGCACTCTACTTGACAACGTTTGTTTGCGTTCTTGGTGGAGCGGCCTACTTGGCAACAGCAATCTTTGTGGAAAGAGATAGGAAACGGGCGGAGAAACTGACCCATGGTGAGTGTTGTATCTACATCTCCAACTAGATGTGATTCCTCGCCTTGTGAGCCTTCTCCCCTTTCTATAAGTATGGAATCATTTCTATTTTGTTTACTGGTGAAACTGTCTTCAGTTATATCTGCCCGTTTTCACCCCTTCTCTGAAAAAGAAATCTAAATAAAATAAATGAACCAAAAATTTTTGGCACTTCCTGAATGAGAAAGTCTTGTAAAACTGAAAGAAGCCCACCACAAAACCCCCACAAAAACACAAATACTAGTTTTGTTTTACTTGTGAAAAGAGTCTTTGAATTTGAAAAAGTTTTTGGCAGATCAGACAGGGTCAAAAGAAACAAAAAAGATTAAAGAAGAAAACGCTTAAAGATCTCTTTTTTTTTTTTTTTTCAAGATTCAAAATTCCTTTATTTATCCCTTTTAGGAAATTCATTCAGAATTGATATAATATAATATGATACATGATACATAAATGAGAACATATAATATAGAATACAAGGATGGACTAGCCAACTGTAAAGATAAACCAAAAATATGAAATAAGAAGTCATGTATGAAAGAGCTCAGCCTGGAGATGCCTTATGGAAGATAGGAGAAAAGAATTTTTGTATCTTCCAGTCCTTGCCTTCTTAGATAGCAACCTCCCACTTCTCACCGATCTGTTGTATTCATTCCATACAGGGGGTCTACTGTTTTCAATAATTAGTTTGGCTTTCTTATAGATATTACATTTATATTGCTCATGAGAAGACCAACTACAAATGTTTGTTTGCTTTTTGAATGATGGTGGTTACATGTTTGTCCCATTTCAGTTTATTGTCGAAAGTGATACCAAGATAGTTGTATCCATCAGTTGTTTCCAGTTAACTTCTGTAAAATGTTTTAAAAAGAAGGCTGCTAATAATTTGGCTGTTATATCTATTGGCTTTTTTTTTTTCTTCTTAATTTTTTAATCATAGAAATTACTTTTAGAGATTTTGATAGGCAATGAAAGTACGAAAGAGATTCCAAATCCTATCTCATGATGGTCTTTATCTGTGCTAGCCTCTCTTCCTTTTATCCTCTAGACATTCCAATAGGCCCAAATCTTATCGCATGATGGTCTTTATCTGTGTTAACTTCTCTTCCTTTTCTTCCTTTTATCCTCTAGACATTCCAATAGGCCCAAATCCCATCTCATGATGGTCTTTATCTGTGCTAGCCTCTCTTCCTTTTGTCCTCTAGACATTCCAATACGCCCAAATCCTATCTCATGATGGTCTTTATCTGTGCTGGCTTCTCTTCCTTTTATCCTCTAGACATTCCAATTGGCCCAAATCCTATCTCATGATGGTTTTTATCTGTGCTAGCTTCTCTTCCTTTTGTCCTCTAGACATTCCAATAGGCCCAAATCTTATCTCGTGATGGTCTTTATCTGTGCTAGCTTCTCTTCCTTTTGTCCTCTAGACATTCCAATAGGCCCAAATCCTATCTCATGATGGTCTTTATCTGTGCTTGCTTCTCTTCCTTTTGTCCTTGAGACAATCCAATAGGCCCAAATCCTATCTCATGATGGTCTTTATCTGTGCTGGCTTCTCTTCCTTTTGCCCTCTAGGCATTCCAACAGGCCCAAATCTTATCTCGTGATGGACTTTATCTGTACTAGCCTCTCTTCCTTTTGCCCTCTTGGCATTCCAATAGCCCAAATCTTATCTCATGATGGACTTAATCTGTCCTAGCCTCTCTTCGTTTTGCCCTCTAGGCATTCCAGTAGGCCCAAATCCTATCTCATGATGGTCTTAATCTGTGCTAGCCTCTCTTTCTTTTGCCCTCTTGGCATTCCAATAGCCCAAATTTTATCTCATGATGGACTTCATCTGTGCTAGCCTCTCTTCCTTTTGCCCTCTTGGCATTCCAATAGGCCCAAATCCTATCTCATGATGGACTTTATCTGTGCTAGCCCCTCTTCCTTTTTCCCTCTTATCTCCAGTATTATGGCTTTTTTGTTGTTGTGGTGGTTTTGGCATCTTCTGCAAATGTGGTCCACATACTTTCTTCTCCTCCCCTTGATGACCAAGGACACGAGTGCTTGTCCACATAGCTCTCTAATTTCTCGTGTGGTTTTGAATTCGGTCCATTTTATAGACATAAATGTTTTCAGGCATTTCTTCTTAAAAGCGGCCACCTTTCTTCCTATTTCCTTCGTTGACTTCCAGCTTTCTGCTACTCACACCAGTACTGATAGGACATTGAAGTTGTAAATGTTGAACTTTGTGGAGGTTTCTGAAGGCTGAGGCTTCCTCTGCTATCCTTGTGTCTACTTCCTTTTGCTGTCTCCTCTTTCTAGGACCAAGTCGGATGATAATAATAATGAAGATAATGGACATTTCTAGAGCGCTTAGTCTGGAATAAAACTACAAGCTCTGAGCACTTTACCTATTAGACCTATCAAATCTAGATATAGATTTAAGATGCTATATACATAACATGAAATAGTCATCAATTAAAAGAACATTGTAAAATTATCACATTTTCACATGTCATAAAAAGTCTTCCTTTTTAAAAAGCTAGATTGTGAGATTCTTTTTAAAAGAATCAATTGTATTACATTCCATCAACTCATGTGGTCGTGTTCCAAATCTTCAAATTGAAACATGAAAATGCCTTCCCATCAGCCTTAGTCGAACACTTTTTTTTCAGTTCTATTTTGGGGTCACATGTTGATCTCGACCTGTACTCAGCTGGTTTGTACTGTGCCACATGAGTTGATAGAAACCGTGGTCAAAACCCATCAAAACATTAAAAAAAGAATAGGCCAGCAGCTTTGAAAAAGATCCGTTTTTCAACCAGGAGCCAATGAAGATGATTGAGAAGAAGGGTTTTCTCATCAAATTTCCATTTATTTTTATTTCAAAAAGTCTGATGATGATAAAGCCTGTGAATGAAGTCTCGCTTTGTTTTTGCCCTTCACCCTGCGCCATTCCTTCCTGCAAATCTTTTCCCGTTTTATGCCCCTTTTGACCCTGGCTCCCATTGCAGGGCATGGAGACGTTTGCCACTTCAGAGATGATGACGACGACGATGAATTGTTGATAGACGGAGGAAACGGATCCTATGTAGCTTCAGATGACCCCTACAGTGAGCCTACTTTTCTGACCTCATGACCTTTGCCTTAAGTTGCACAATCTCACAAAGATTTTTTTTTTTTTGTAGGCAGTTTTTAGTTTCTTCGCCTTTTTTTTTTCTTGTAAAGGGATAGGAGTGATAAAATAATGTTTGATTAAATATGGTGTTGTCAAAGAGTTTAGAAATTTTTATGTGGATTGTGTGGAATTAAGGTAACTTTGTTATCTTGAGAAGAATGGTAATTTGTTTTGGGATTGTTGCTTGTTTTTTATTTTAAGGTCAAGGGAAGAAGGCTTTGCCATTCAAAACACATTTTTTCCTTTCGTTTTCCTGATTATATTTTTTTAACATTAATGTCACACAAAAGATAATCAATCTTCCCTTATCTTTCCTGTTTATATTTTATAATATTACTTGCACAAGAAAGAGAATATCTCTTTCTTTTTTTTTCCTTTTTGTAGTTTTTAATAGTTTTGTCAGGGGAAAGAGAATCTCCCACTCAACAAATATCTTTTTCTATCTTTTGACAGTTTGTCTTTTGGATGAATGATCTCTGTGGAATAGTAATCACCTACTTAATCTTTTTAATAAGTAATGTCCAGAGAAAAATAATCTCGCCCTCAAAGTCCCCCCGTTCCTGACCATTCAGAAATGTTACAGGCTTTCCTCCCTTAATGACATCGAAGCATTGGTACTTGTCTGGTAGTGATGATGAGGAGATACGAGGAGAGGGGAGAAATTCTTCATTTGTGTAGAATTTTAGCCACAAATGAACTGGCAAGGACCGATATTAAATTGATTTATGACCTCAGTACCGCCAATATATAGCCCCCCTCATTCCCCCACTTCCAAAAAAGCAAAGTTGTAAGCTTTTGAAGCAAAACACTCGACATAGTGATATATAAAGACACCTTCCTTTCTCCCTCCTCACTTCCCTACAAACACACACACACACTCACACACACACACACACAGAATTTTAAAAAAAAGAAAAATCCAACCAAAAACCCGATAAATGAAAAAGGAAATCCAAAATTAAAAAGCAAGGAGCTTTACAAAAATATTTGCCATTTTGAAACAAGTAGATTCTTCAATTGTTCTTCTCAGATGATGATGTTTGTCCTTTGTATTCAAAGACGACCATGACTTCTGATCACTTAGCAGGGGCGGGGTGAGTGTGGAGAAGGCTAATGACGCCGATCCAAGCCCAGGAACTCTGTTGCAGTGGGAACAGAGGATGTGTGGGACTGTACCTCATTGTGACCTAACTGAAGCTTATTCTTTCCCTCCTTTTCAATCGACACTATGCCTTGTGGTGAATGCGCATTTCTTCAAAGGTGGATGTTCCTGATCACCATAAGGAACGGTCCTCTGCTGTCTTTTACCATGTGGTATGAGGAATGTTGCAGAGCTTGAGGGGCTCCTTCAGAGTGTCTTTGTAGCGCTTCTTTGGTCGCCCGAGTGAGCAGTTGCCCATTGCCAGCTCAACATATAGAGCAGTGTCTTTGGGAGAGGCCTGTCGTCCATACGTCATACTTGGCCGGCCCACTTTAGCTGAGAAAGATGACATGTATACTCTATGTCTTAGTACGCCGGAGAACTTCAGTGTCCGGCACTCCGTCTTGCTTTTTGACGCGGAGCTACATTCCCAGGCGTTGAATGTGAAAGGCGTTGAGTTGCTTGGCATGACGGCTGTAGACAGTCCATGTTTCGTATGCATAGAGCGGGGAATGTAGAACAGCTGCTCTGTACACCCTCAGCTTGTTTTCTAGGCTTGGACCATGACCTTCCCAGACTTTATCCTTCAATCTGCCATGGGCTGTGCTGGCTCTTGCTATTCTGTAGGCCCTCTAAGATATATGAAATGTAATATATGTAAAGGCTTTTTTGTTTTGTTTTAATGTATGTGTATATTTTTTGCTTTTTTTTCTTTCTTTTTTTCTTTTTTCTTTTTTTCATTCATAAATCTTGTGAAGTTTTTGAATGTCCTGAGCATGTGCCGGCATGATGAGGCTTCACGTAAAAGAGATAAAAACTTGCACAACTTTAGCCAAAGAATAGAAATCTTTTTCCACTACTTTCCCCCATTTATTTTTGCCACTAGACGTGCTCAGTGGTTTGGATTACCAATCTCCAGAATTCCCTCTTGAGCGTCATCTGGAGTGACACTCAGCTCCATAAATCTTCCTAGGCACGCTCCATCCAACCCATGTCATGTTAACTATCGTTTTAATTTGGGTGTCATCATTCAACTTCACAGCATGGCTTTACTACGTCAACGGTATCTCTCTCACTTTGTCTTTTGATACCGTTTCTTGCTTAACTCCTTTCTGATTAATGTATCACTAGGTACCAAGGATACCTCCATTTCATTTATTTGTTTCCTCTTTATTGCCTTTGGAAAAGCGAATTTTCACAGGGTTTTTCTCTAAGTCATGGCTTAAATGTTAAGCGGCACGGCTTGGTGTCTTCCTTAGTATCAAAATCAGTTTAAATGTTGCTTTACGGTTGTAGGAATGAAACTGTCAATTTTGTTTGGGAAGTGAGTGTATATCTAAAATTATCCAAAATTTTTACAACCGTCGATTTTTCAAATCAAATACCCCTCAATACTTAAATTGCCTCGATGCACTGAGGCCAATTATAACGCTCAAACCGTCAGCCATCTCATGAAGTTCATATCTGTAAAATTGTTATTTTATGTGTCGTTTCGCAATGCGACTCCTTGTGAGATTCAAATGTTGCCAATTCGAGATACACCATAACAAGGCTGTCGCATAATTTCAATGGTATTTGGAATAGGGCTTTCGTGCTTTGAGTGAAGATCGATTCACCACGCTAAAAAGTTATATGTTCTATTAATAACTCCATATTGCTGAAATTGCAGATATGGCACTTTGTGAGATGACGGAAGAAATGTATTCCTGTGGTTTAGTATTTGCCTTGCATGGATTTTATCAGATCTCCCCTGTTTTCGTCTCAAATCTCTTGTAGTATGTGAGACTTTGTACTTAAAGAGCATTGGATGACAACAAAGATATCATTAACTGTCTTTGCCTCAAGCCCAATAAAAGTAATTTATTTAAATGTATGCTCAATGATTTCAAAACACAGGCACAAATTTTTTTTTAATTTGTTGAATGAAAAAATGTTGACAAGGGATTTTTGACAATTTCAGACCATTTTTGCTTTTTGCTACATGAATTTTATTGGACTGCGTTCCATTGGTTTTATTATGTATTCATCTTACATTTGTTATCCGTGTTGTTTTTTAAGGCAATGTTTGCTTTTTAGCTTTCTTTCAACTTTTTTTCTTGTCCTTTTTTTATTTCATAAATGTCCCCATGCATCATTTTCTACTTCATGGTATTGTATAAGGCAAATGTACAATTTTTTTCTTTTGTTTTTTGCTCTTTTTCTCTTCTTGGCATTTGTGCATGTTGTGGCCACTTTTGCTTTTAAAAAAATATAGTCAATAAGCAAATTTATTAATTTTTTAAATCTACATTTTGTCGTCTATCTCCACGTGGAATTCCATGTTACCATGGAAATGTTTATGGCCAGCATATATATCACAAGATTATGACTGTGCCTTGTACCAGGACAGAGCCAAAGTCAACAAACTTTCATAGGACTCTCTTACAACTTTAAGCACGGATGTCAGGCAGTGAAAGAGAAAGATACGGATGAATAAGTTCTTCTTACCCTCTTCATAATTGCAAGATCACAGACTTAACTTATATCTCCCCTTTTATTCTGAAGGCTGATCCACTCTGACACACTTGCTCACCTTTTTTTTAAAAACAGCTTTCAGTACAGCAACCTTTAGGCGCATCACGCTGACATTCCGACAAGATTTTGCACAGACACAATATTGTTATAATGATCATCCTTTATCAAATCCTAGACTGAGAGCCCCAATCACTTATATACACATCTGATTATTCTTCCTCTTCAGCTCATTCCTCTGTGGAACGTTGCCTCTTGAACCTTTCTGCCGAGCAGCACTAGATCTTCTGCCAGTCTGCCTGCTCGTGTTACTGTTGTTTTAAGAACATTACGCTATATCCTGTTCCCATCCTCTAGCTGGTCTTCCTCTACCCCTCCTCCCTTCACTTACTGCCTCCAGGATATGCTTTTCAATTGTTTTGTGGCTTTCGATATGGCCAAAGAACCTAAGTTTTATTTTTTTGATATTCCATAAAAGCATGGTTGATTTAATGCCAATTCTGGTGAGTACTTCGTCCTACTTTGTTGGGTTTTTTTTTTGTTGTTGTTTCAGGGGTATTCTCAAAATTTTCCTGTAGCTCTTCATTTCAAAAGCAGGTCCTGCTTCTAACACCAGACTTTTTTGCCAGACAACCAGATCCTGTATCTGACATTAGGCTTTGTTACCAGACAACCAGGTTCTATATCTGACACTAGACTTTGTTACAGGCAACCAGATGTATCTGACACTAGACTTTGTTACAGGCAACCAGATGTATCTGACACTAGGCTTTGTTACCAGACAAACAGATTCTGTATAATGTATCTGACACCAGGCGTTGTTACCAGACAACCAGGTTCTGTATCTGACACTAGGCTTTGTTACCAGACAACAAGGTCCTGTATCTGACACTAGGCTTTGTTACCAGACAACAAGGTCCTGTATCTGACACTAGACTTTGTTACCAGACAACAAGGTCCTGTATCTGACACTAGACTTTGTTACCAGACAACAGGGTCCTGTATCTGACACTAGACTTTGTTACCAGACAACAAGGTGCTGTATCTGACACTAGACTTTGTTTCCAGACAACAAGGTCCTGTATGTGACACTAGGCTTTGTTACCAGATTACAAGGTCCTGTATCTGACACTAGACTTTTTTACCAGACAACAAGGTCCTGTATCTGACACAAGGCTTTGTTATCAGACAACAAGGTCCTGTATCTGACACTAGGCTTTGTTATCAGACAACAAGGTCCTGTATCTGACACTAGGCTTTGTTACCAGACAACAGGGTCCTGTATCTGACACTTGACTTTGTTATCAGACAAGGTCCTGATTCTGACACCAGAATTATCTACCAGACAACCAGATTCTTTATCTGACACTAGATTTTGTTACTAGACACCCAGATCCTGTATATGACACTAGTCAACCAGATTCTGTATCTGACACTAGGCTTTGTTACCAGGCAACTAGGTCCTGTATCTGACACTAACACTAGGCTTTGTTACCAGACAACAAGGTCCTCTATCTGACACTAGGCTTTGTTACCAGACAACAAGGTCCTGTATCTGACACTAGGCTTTGTTACCAGACAACTAGGTCCTGTATCTGACACTAGGCTTTTTTACCAGACAATTAGGTCCTGTATCTGACTCTAGACTTTGTTATCAGAGAAGGTCCTGTATCTGACACCAGAATTATCTACCAGACAACCAGATTCTTTATCTGACACTAGGCTTTGTTACTAGACTCCCAGATCCTGTATCTGACACTAGACAACCAGATTCTGTATCGGACACTAGGCTTTGATACCAAACAACCAGGTCATAAATCTGTATCTTTCACTGTTTGACTGAAATCTTATTATTCGACTGAAATATCATTTAATGGATATCTTTCACCATGTAACTGAAATCTCTCACCATTGAATTGGAATCTTTCACTATTTGATTTATTGAAAATGTGTCATTTGACTGAAACATCATTATTCAATTGAAATCTTTCAGCATTTAATTGAAATCTTTCTTTCTGCAATTTGAATGAAATCTTTCTAGATTTTTCTGATTTTATCTCTCACTATTTGAATGAAATTGTCTTTCATCATATTACTGAAATTCACCATATGTATCAAACCTTTCAACATCGTCCACCATTTGACTGGAATCTTTCACCATTTGACTGAAATCTTTCAGTATATAACTGAAATCTGTCATCATATGACTGCATCTTTCAAAACATAACTGAAATCTGTCACCATATAACTGAAATCTTCCATCATTTGATCGAAACCTTTCATCATTATCATCATTTGATTGAAACCTTTCATCATTTGATTGAAATCTTACATCATTCGAGTGAAATCTTTCATGTGATTGAAACCTTTCATCATTTGAGTGAAACCTTTCATGTGATTGAAACTTTTCACCATTTGATTGAAACCTCTAACCATTTGATTGAAACCTTTCATCATTTGATTGAAACCTTTTTGACTGAAATCTTTCATCAATTGGTTGAAAGCTTTCACCATTTAGTTAAAATCTTTCATCAATTGATTGAAACCTTTCACCATTTGGCTGAAACCTTTCACCATTTGACTGAAATCTTTCATCATTTGGTGGAAACATTTCACCATTTGACTTAAATCTTTCACCATTTGACTGAAATCTTTCATCATTTGAGGGAAACTTTTCATTTGATTGAAACTTTTTACCATTTGATTGAAACCTCTTACCATTTGACTGAAATATCTTCCACCATTTGACTGAAATCTTTCATCATTTGACTGAAATCTTCCAGCATTTGACTGAAATCTTCCAGCATTAGACTGAAATCTTTCATCATTTGACTGAAATCTTCCAGCATTTGACTGAAATCTTCCAGCATTAGACTGAAATCTTTC
>JAOWAY010076772.1:0-11385 GCA_028565895.1 Goniobranchus geometricus
AGAGAGAGAGAGAGAGAGAGAGAGAGAGAGAGAGAGAGAGAGAGAGAGAGAGAGAGAGAGAGAGAGAGAGAGATTAAAAGTTGCTGTAATGTTTCTCCTAGCAATGCTTTATGGCCTTTTTTAATACCCAAACAGTGTATGTCTGAGTGCCTTGCACCTAGCAAATCAGAGAGAGTATTAAAGCCATCAGCTACTAAAACAATAGTCATCCTTTAAAACAAGTTTCCCACTATCCAGGATCCTAGGAATGTTTAGGAAAAAAGTCAAATGAAAATCCCATCATGTGAAAACAATTACAATTGTCGGCGATGTAAAAAAATATGCAAATCAATGGAAATGAAGGAAACTATGTAGTGAAGAAGAAGACTGGTGCATCTGCTATTGCTGCAGTGGTGCACTGACTCCAAACAAACGCAAGACAAAAGGCTCTGCCTATTCCACTAATTCAGGTCTGTCCATTACATTCCATCTCCTACCAATACCCATACCCATCTGCCTATCCTTTCCATACGCCCCTTGCCACTCCTACTCTATCCAACTGTTTCTTGTGTGACAGCCCCGCCCCCTCAACCTCCTTTCTAAACTCTATGATTTCCTGGCATCTCCCGCCCTACACCCAACCCACAGTCATCAAGCTCACTTAGTTTTAACTTTACCTTATCCTCATACTTCCTCTAAGCTGTACGTATAATAAATAGAAACTGACTAAGGGAGATAACTACAATAAATTACTACAGAAAAGCTTCATTTTTGGCAAGCAGATGAAGTATAAAATCAAAATTACCCTGACCCATGAATAGGATGCCGTCTCTTTCTCTGCAACTGCAAGAAAAAAATTAAGGGGAACCATTAAGATAAGATAAGTTTCTTCTAGGACAATCAATATCAAAATGACCCCACTTTCTATCACCCTTTTTTTCTGATAACCTGGATGAAACTAAGCGAGCTCTTTCCCTACACCAAATTAAAACCATGTTATAAGAAGACGTAAACTGATATCACAATGTTTGTGTTTTTGCAATGACACGTTCTAATGGACATAAGATTTAATATTTTAGAAACTTTTATCTCTCTTGAAAGTCAGCTAGAGCTTGTTAGGAAGGTCATTAAACTTCATTCAGGAAACCTAAAGTATTGGCTAGCATTCCAGGCGGTCTTACTACCTTGTGTAATTTGCTGTGCAATGAACATAATTTTCAAAATCTTTTCTCTTCTCCATTAGCAGGATTAGTGCATGAACTGACAAAGCTAGCTGGCTCATCTTAAAAAAAGCTTCTCAATTTATTTTTTACAATACCTTAACTGGTCTGCGGATTGAACCGATGTCACTTCCTTTTTCTGAATCACCGTCACAGACTCGGCCTCTTCATGCATTGTTCAAAAGGAAAACAAAAATAGAAACCCTTTATATGCCTCTCAAACAGGTCATAAGACTGCTGAAAAGAGTAAAAAATATAAAAAATAATGAAGAATTTGCCTTCCATTACTTTTTCTTGTGAAATGAAACCTAACAACAAAAGGTTGTAATGACATTCTCAACCAAGTTGTCTATAACAAATGTTTAACATTTTGTTGTCTGAAAGCATTCCTATAAAGGATGGGATAAAGGAATCATAATTATATCTCAAGAGCAGAGAAAACATCTAACAGAAGTCATCCAGTACATTCCAGCTCTGCTTTTGCATTGTGTGACGGTATAAATGTCTTTAAAATTTAAACTGTGAACTCTCTCTCTCTCTCTCAGACACACACACACACACACACACATAAACACAAACATACAAAATCAATAATCCATGATATGCAAGATATGCAATATGTGAGCCTGCCTGCGAAAACCTGTCGCTTTGCGAAGAAGACCGATTCGAGCTACAGGACAAAAAGAGTGTTTAGGTCATCCCAGGTCAAAGTTGAGTAGTACCATACTCATGCTCTACAACTATTCCCAAATCACCTGTATCCATTTCAGACTGAAATTTCACTTCTAAATATTTTATTTCTAATATTTTCCTGAGGCATGTGATCATCAGATTTCGACAAAATGACTTCATTTGACCATAACACTGTGATCATCTTTGATCTACTTCAAAGGCGGCATAATAATTTTCAACCATGTTGTGTCGTACATCGTCGGAGAGGAATTTTCTCACGTTTTCGTTTCATTCATTGTGCTCATAGTAAAAGTAAACTTGAAAGTAATGCGCATCATTGAATAATTATCAGGTTACGCGCGTGGAGACTACGACAAAACAAACCGATACTTTGCTGTCAAATTTTCTTCAGTTACCACATAAAAGCGACCAAAATGTGATGCTAAATGAAAAATAATCATACTTTCTACCAATCCTCAATTATTTACTTGATATTTTAAGGATTTTAATTGTAATGTGACACAGTTGACATAACCAGGCCTCGTCGTCAGGCAGTTGCTAGGCAAACAAGATAGCGGACAAAGAGATTGCAGGGCATCTCAATGCTTTGGGAAACCTTGGCTTGCGAGGCTCAGCAAGAAATGACACGGTTCTGCAGCTAATAAATGATTATTTTTGTGACAGCCTGAGACATGATGAAGCAGATGAGTAGTCAGAAGAAGAATATCTTGATGAGCAGACAGAACCTCGCAGTTCAGGTAAGCAGAGGCCTGTACTTCAATACCATTACTTTTACAATAGGCCTACTTGGGATCTATCAGCACTGCACGACACATTTCTCCTACTGTCAACTCATCAACTTTTGTCCATCACTCTTCATTAACAATTCTTTTTTTATTTAATCAGGCATTACTGTAACTTCAATTATCTCTTCTTTTTTTTTTTTTTTTTTGATTGAAGATGGAGATTGAAAGGAGAATTTCAGCCCTTTTCAACCTAGCTTGGAGGCTTTGGGTATCTCAGGGCTTTTTTTTTTGTGGTTTGACGTGTGGTCGTTTCTTTTGGCAGTGGTTTCCAGAAGGGTTTCATTTATGGTGCCGGTGGATTCCCATATTCCGTGGGTTTCTTGCCGTTATTATCATGGCCCGTTGCTGGGTGATGAGTGAGGCCCTACATCTCCCACCCGCGTCTTGGGATCGGTAAGGTTACTCATTCATGGGCTCGATTGTATTATTTTCTGAAAGTTTAAAGGCTCATGATTGTTGTAGTTTTGATGGGATGATTTATTAAAGTTTTGATTTTGCACAGCAAATGATGTATCCAGCCAATCCTCTGCAACCTGGCCCAATCTTTTTTAAAACTCCTAGGAAGTGTGCTCTTTTTGGTGTATGTTGTGAGGCAATTCCAAGCCAGGTTAATTTCCTTTTGGATGAATCTGTAGATGTAGGTAAGGGGGCAAATAGTCTTGTTTCTATGCTCCATTATTTCTTTGAGCATTAGGGTATTGGAGAGGCTGAGGTGCATCTTCATGCAGACAATTGCACTGGACAAAATAAAAACAACTCTTGATGATGTACCTTATGTGGCGGGCGCTCACAGGTCTACACAAAAAAATTAAATTATCTTTCATGATTACAGGGCATACAAATTTTAGTTGTGATTGGTATTTTGGATTGGTTAAAAGACTTTATCGGAGAATACAGGTGAACTGCCAGGATGACATTGTGAAAGTAGTCTGTGATTCCTCTACCAGGAATTTGGCTCAACTTTGTGGGGATGAAAAGGGGAAAGTCTTTGTTCCATTATTTGATTGGTCAATCTTTTTTCTTGAAAAAATTTAGCAAATTAAAAGACATAAAGAAGTATCACCATTTTTTGTTCAAAGCAGGATCTGGAGTTGTAGAAATGAAGGAATTTGCTGATTCTGATGAAATTGTAAAACAAACAATGATGATCACAGAACCACCTCAGAATGTCATGCCAGAATCCATTACACCAAAGGGTCTTGATTTAAAAAGGCAATGTATCTTTTTGATGAAATTAGGGAATTTGTTTTGGATGATAATCTGAAGGACCTTGTGGCCCCTAAGCCAACTCTCCCCAAACCAAAACCTGGTATTGCACAAAGAGATGGGGACATTGAACAACAGGTGGAAGATGCAGAATTAGAAACTTCACATCCAAAGAAGGCAAAGCAGGGGGCAAAGGGGAAGGGAAGAGGGAAAAGTAGAAAGTAGAGTAATTTTATTGGTATGAAGGGGTGGGGGGGTAGGCTTATTATATAAGAATAAGAAAAAAAATATTGCACAGTCCTTCTTCTACTTTCGACATGGTACTTGGAATTACCTCCCGAATTCATTAGAGAACTGGAAAGCCTGAATACTTTGAAGTGCAGTCTATGAAAGCATTCTATTTTAAGAAACAGTTCAACTAATTGTCATAATGTCAAAAAACTAATATGACATCCCCCTCCCTCCCATTTACCCATTCCCTAAATTTCAGAATATATTAACATGTCTATGTTTTATTACCTCTGATGACCTTAGAAAATTTCTAGTAACATTACCTTTGATGTTATCATTGCTGTATATTTCACTCTGTTGCATCTAATTTTATGAGTATGTGTCTGTATAAGTATGTGTGCATGCACAAGTCTGGACTTGCATCGGGCTATAGAATTTGTGTGTCGTTTTGGAAGTGAAAATGAAAACCGCTTAAAGCTGCACTAATTTTGTGGAACAAGTGGTATAAATGCTATCTATCGTTATTATCATCACCATCGTCATCATCCTCATCATTATTATTACTATTATTACCTAGGGATGCTGTAGCTGAATGGTAGAGCATCAGCCTGCAGCCCTAGAGGTAGCAGGTTCAAATCTCACTATGGAGACAGGAGGTTTTTCCTTAAGCAAGAAAAATGTATCCCAGGCTTTAGCTGCAAAAGCACTCTGCAATAGACCAGCATGGTATTCAGAGAGAGATTGATAAAGTCTGTCACAATCCAGTATAATATGCTATAGAAACTGGGAAAAGCTCCGGCTTTATGAGCCGATTTAGCTTGAAAGGACTATTATTTGCTAGTACAGGTTATCTGTAAATGTTAATTTTACTTCACATATAGAGTAAAATTTTACTTCACATATAGAGTAAATATATACAACAAATGAAAAATACCACTTGTAATATGAAAAAAATCATGTTAATGCCTCAATAAACCTTTTGTAAACTTTAAACTTGATTTTCTCAGTTTCTAGTTTTGTCTTCGTTCACAAAAATAGCCACAACTTCGTTCCTAATGCAGATGCCTTAAAAATTTTAAAAGGAAAATGTTCAGCAACTTCTCATGCACATGCTTGTGTCAATAACTTAATTTCAGAAATTTTCGAAAAGCGACGGGTTTTCCCAGGCCGCCTCACATATATATCCTTGTTTGTGTTTTGTTTGTTGTTGTTGTACAGCTGTTTCAATGAACACATCAAATGGGATTGTAAGGGGATCAAATTAGTCGACTTAATGCACAATTTTCACAAGGTATTCCATTGCATGCAACCAAACATTCCTGCCCCTCAACCATCAAGGACATTATTGATATTTCTCCCTCCCTGTCTCAGCACAATGCAAAAAATGATAATCTTCACTCAGATCTTACTTTGGAATATTTTAGAATCTTCTAAACACCCAGTACCATGATATTCCCATATACATCAATGAGAAATCTAACTATCTTTCTACTTCAGTAGTTATAAATTGTTCAGGTGCAATACAATGCATAAAACTTGAGAAGACATATTGCAGATAATTTGAAACTTAACGTACAGTTCTCCTTCCATTTATGCTTTCTGGGGTGTTGTCTGCCATATTCATATTGCTGGAGGCTGATGAAAATTCTGAATTGGCCTGAAATAAAAAGACAGATCAAAAGTATATTATGGATTAACTAATTTCAAGATAAGGTGATGCATAAATGCTTTGGACTATGGAAAATGGAAATTAAAATTTCAAAAGAAAAAAAGGAAAAAAAAAATTATCATTATTATTATTATTATTCATCAGCTGGCTTGGCAGTCCAGGGACGCTTGCCAAAACCCTGCTGCATCGCACACGTGTCAGTCTTCATCAGGCACATGCATCTGTCTTGTTATCTGCCTCCATGTGTCTCTGTCCTGTGCCAGGGATCTTAAAACGACCAGGTCTTGAGTTGATGTTAATTGTCATGGTATTAATGGATGTTGCTAATTTGTTGATGCTGATTCTCCAGCTTTTATTTCTACGTATCTTGCATAATCTTTCAGATCTTTGTTGAGTATCGTTGTTAGTGATGTTCTTTTTTAAGGATAAAAACAGTGGGTGATTCATGTATGGCCTATTCAAAGTCAACTCAATATCATTTCATTCTTTTGGTTCATTTAAGGGATGGAAGTCTTTCACTAAGGTTTGGAATAATTTCATGTAATTCATTACTCATTTCACTGTCCCACTCTTCTTGCCATATTCTCTTAATATATTGATTTATTAGAGGTTTAAATAAAAAAAAAAATTGCATTTCTATTTACATGTTTCTGGAGAGCAGACTTTGCCGTCTGATCCACCTTTTCATTTCCTTTGATTCCTACAAGTGTGGGAATCAAGACAAAGCAATCTTTCATACCTCTATCATATCAAATTTCAACTTCTGTCCACTGGCTTAGCACTTCTGCTGAAGAGCAAATACTAAAAAAGTTGAAGAAATCCAGGAGCGTGCTCTTAGATTTATCTACCACGACTACAGCGGCGCTTACGAAGATCTGTTACAAAAAGCAAAAGTCCCCTCTCTAGAAACTAAACGAAAACGTACAATGGCAATTGAAGCCTTCAAAATTCTAAATGGTTTGTCCCCCAACTGTCTTTAAAATTTAATACATTATAAAGAAAGAAAACACAATTTTAGACACACATTTTGTAACTTTCTCAATCATCAGAATTATGATAAAGCCTAATGGTAATATGGCTATGAGAGCTATTATAGCCCATATTATGAGCTTCCTTTGACAAAGCATCATAGGTTTCAAAGACTTTTTTTTGTTTTAAAGCAGCTTAAAAAATAGTCAAGCTCTCTGTGGTCTACAAGATTTTACTGCTGCGGCCAATTCATATGAGGCTGTGCCATTCATTTCAAAGTCAATCCGGCACGTCTTTGCCAGTGACACAACTCATTAGAAACCAGATGACACCTCCTCTGACAAAAACATTGCAAATCCTTTCACCTCAGCTGAGCCTGAAGTCAGTATTGACTTGGATTTTGAGGATAAAAAATGCGTTGCCCTCACACACTATTGCATCTTCTACAAGTCAGCGTTGACAAGGTCCATGACGATACAAGTTCTATTCACTTCTCAGTTGGACAACTCCTGTTTGCAGCTTGAGACAGACATTGTTCTGCAAACAAAAAGTCACTGAAATATTCATCTGCAATTCCGATTGAAATGAAATATTCAACAAAACCAAACAGCCTATGTGAATACAAATATGTATGCATATTACCAACTCTTAGTGCATTAATATAACCACCAAACGAAAGATTTTAAACACACACAAGTTTTGTCAATGATGTTATATGGCCATGAATGCTGGACTGTCAATACCAAAATGACATAAAAGACTCCAAGCAGCCAAAACGTCCTTTTTTGCTACTAATACTTTAAGTATCGTGGACAGAAAGTAAAAGCAAGATGACATCATACAAATGGCGAATGTGCAGAGCTCACTGCTGAATACCACCAGGAAAAGGCAGCTATCTTTTATTTGTCACCTGAATAGCCCGATTCCGGATTAACAATTGCCATTCTACAGAGTAAATTGAACAGAAAGAGCAGAAGAAGCTGCCAAGGATGGATGTTTCTGAAGAGTGTCAACAACTGGGTGACAGTCGACTTGACTTACAGTACCAACCCAATCCTCATGATATGAGTCAATGCAGCTTGCAGGAACATGATGGCCAATGTCCCCAACTGGCTGGCACGCGATGATGGTGATGATCTTATCAAGATTCGGAACCAACTTCAGATCTGATTTGCCTGTGGCAAAGAAATTCATAATAGGATGTAGGAAAATTCAATCATGTTTCTAGCATTTGCTTAAATAATTATTTTATATAAATATATCATCAGCACATATGAAATCTCGACCCATGATGCCTTAGATTTATTGACATATTCAAGTAAATTTATTCAAATTGAAATCCTCGTCACTTTGACCATTCAATGGTATGGAAACTGAGAGAAGCAGTGTCTCACTGAGCCTCTTTTTGTAATAAATATGCGTCTCTCACATAACTGCATTGTACATCAACATGACTTTTAAGATGCTTGAACTTGCTAAACAATATGTTCCGTGTGGAAGAAATGAAGCACATTGCCACCTATTCATCACAAATTAAATGCTTCATTTCATTTTTTACACCAAACATTAAGAAATCTCTTTAAGACATATTTTGTAACTAACTTAATCATCAGAATTATGACCAAGCCTCATGGTAATGTTGCAATGAGAACTATAATAGCCCATAGTATGAGCTTCCTATGGCAAAGCATCATTGGTTTCAAAGACTTTCTTGCTTTTTTTCTTTAAGCAGTTTAAAAAAAGGTCAAGATCTCTGGGTCTGCAAGATTTTACTGTTGCAGCCAGTTCATACGATTCTGTCCCATATTTATAGAAAAGTCAATCTGGCGCCGTCTTTGCCGTCCAGATGACACCTCATCTGCCAAAAGAATTTCAAATCCTTTCACCTCATCTGAGCATCAAGTCAGTACTGACTTGGATTTTGAGGTTAAAAAATGCATTGACCTCACACACTATTGAACCTTCTACAAGTCAGCGTTGACATGGACCATGCAGCAACAATTTCTATTCACTTCTCAGTTTGACAACTCCATGTTTGCGGCTTGAGACAGACATCATTCAGGAAATAAAAGTCACTGAATTATTCATCTGCAATTCTGATGGAACTGAAATATTCAGCTAAATCAAACTGCTTATGTGAATGCAAATATGTATGCATGTTATCAACTCATAGTGCATCAAAATGACCACCAAACTTAAGATACTAAACACAAACAAGTTTTGTCATTGACATTATATGGCTGTGAATGCTGTACCGTCAAAACCAAAATGACATAAAAGACTCCAAGCAGCCAAAATCTGGTATTTAATACTAATACTTTGTGTATCGTGGACAGAAACCAAAAGTAAGTGTGACAGCCTAGAAATGGCATATTTGAAGCGCTCATTTATAAATACCATCAGAAAAAGGCAACTATCTTTCATTGGTCACCTAAAATGCCCCATTCGGGATTAAAAATAGCCACTCTACACAGTTAAAAGAACAGAAAGATGGGCAGACGCTGCCAAGGATGGATGTTACTGAAGAGTGTCAACAGCTGGGGGACAGGCGACTCGATTTACTGTGCCAACCTCATCCCCATGATACGAGTCAATGCAACTTAGAGGAACATGATCACCAATGTCCCCAACTGGCGGGCACGCGATGATGGTGAAATAGAAATGGCAAATTCGAAGCACCCTCTTATGAATACCTTCAGAAAAAGGCAGCGTTCTTTCATTAGTCACCTAAAATGCCCGATTTGGGGTTAAAAATAGCCACTATAAAGAGTAAAACAAACAGAAAGAAGGGCACAGGCTACCAAGGACGGATATTTCCGACAAGTGTCAACAGGTGGGTGGCAGGCGACTCCACTTACTATACCAAACTAATCCACATGATACAAGACAATGCAACTTGAAGGAACATGATCGCCAATTTCCCCAACTGGCTTTATTGACATATTCATGTATCTTTTTTGAAATAGAAATCCTAATCAATTTGTTCATTCAAAGGTATGGTAACTGAGAGATACAATGTCTCACTGACCCCATTTTTGTATTAAATATGTGTCTTTATGATACTGGAGTGTACATCAAAATTACTTTGAAGATGCTAGAAATTGCTAGAAATATGTTCTGTGTGGCAGAAATAAAGTCTTTTGCCATCTATTCATCGGAAATGAAAATGTTCATTCCTTTTTTTACACCCAACATCAAAAAATCTCTTCAAGTCATATTTTGTAAATTACCCAATCACCAGAAATATGACCAAGCCTAATCATAATATAACAATGAGAGCTATGATAGCCCATATTATGAGTTGCCTTTGGCAAAGCATCACAGTTTTCAAAGACTTTTTTGAATGTTTTTGAGCAGCTTGAAAATAGTCAAGCACTCTGTGGTCTACAAGATTTTACTGTTCCAGCCAATTCTTATGAGGCTGTCCCATCCATTTAAAAGTCAGTCTGGCACCATCTTCGCAAGTGACAAAACTCATTGTAAACCAGTTCTGTCAGTAATGTCATATGCCTGTGAATGTTGGAACATCAATACCAAAATGACATAAAAGACTCCAAACAGTTACAATGTGTTTTTTTGCTACTAATACTTTGTGTATCGTGGACAGAAAATAAAAGCTAGCGTGACATCCTACAATTGGCAACTGTGAAGCATTCCCTTAGAAAAAGGCAGCTATCTTTAATTGGTTGACTAATATGCCAGATTCGGGATTTAAAACAGCCACTCAATCGAGTAACATGAATAGACATAGGGGCAGACGCTGCCAAGGATGGATGTTTCTGAAGAGTGTCAACAGCAGGGTGACAGGCGACTCAACTCACCTTACCAACCTAACCTGCATGATACAAGACAATGCAACGGAGGAACACGATCGCCAATGTCCCCTACTGGCTGTTAGTATTGACAAGGACCATGAAGATACAACTTCTATTCATTTCTCAGTATGACAATTCCATGTTTGCAGCCTGAGACAGACATTGCTCTGGTAACAAAAGTCACTGAATATTCATCTGCAGTTCTGAATGAACTCACTGTACCAACCTAATTTGCTTGATACAAGACAATGCAATTTGGAGGAACACTGTTGCCAATGTCCTCAACAGGCTGGCATTGCAAATCCTTTCACCTCAGTCACAAGGTTGAACGATTAAATAATACTATAAATGAAGGAGCAGATAAGCCTGAAGTCAGTACTGACTTGAATATTGAGAATAAAAAATGTGTTGACCTCACACACTTTTGTAGCCTCTATGAGTCAGCGTTGACAAGGACCTTGAAGATACAACTTCTAATCACTTCTCAGTATGATAACCCCATTTCTGCAGCTAGAGACAGACATTGTTCTGAAGATAAAAAGCCACTGAATCATTCATCCGCAGTTCTGACTGAAATGGAATATTCAACTGAATCAAACTGCTAATGTGAATACAAATATTTATGCATATTATCAACTCACAGTGCATCTTCCAATACCAATCTTCCTACTTCAAATCTATAGATGAAACAAAACAAGACTCTTTTCGTTAATCAGGGTAAAAACAAAAAAAAATTAAGGCATTTGTTGTAGCAGACTTTAAAACATTTGCAATTTTCTCACAAACTTGTTTTTGTGTACAAAAAAATTGTCACAGTA
>JAOWAY010076883.1:0-11385 GCA_028565895.1 Goniobranchus geometricus
GACTATGCTACAAACAGACTTTGCTACAAACAGACTATGCTACAAAAAGGCTATGCTACACACAGACTATGCTAGAGGAATCAGAATTCAGCCCAAATGGATTAATGATAAATGACACCTTGAGAGGTGTAAGCAAGTACAGGATTTTACAAAATATCAGAAACGCTAGGATTGGAATATTTTAAAATATAAAGAGTGGAGGAAAAAGGTTGTCATGGTGAGAGGAAATGAGTCCAGCAGAATAAACACATTACTTTTAAATTACTCTTGTAATTCCTTAGTACAGGTTAACATATTTTTACAGGGTTATTTAAAACTGTGATCAGACCTAGCTTGTTCGCACTTTTTTTCTCCTTTTAAATTCCCTTCATAAAGACAGAATCCAACAAGGTTCAGAATAATAATGTAACATGATTAAGCTTGTGCTAATTGGTTACCCATGGTGCAGTAAAACTCATTTTCTTTCCATCTCTTCTCGTAGCCTTTCCATTTTTCACAAGCAAAATGCTGAAAGTTCATCTCCAAACTACTGTAACAACTGCTGGGACTGGTAGGCATTAATAACAATGGAAATTAAATGCTCTTTAACTGATTGTCATGTAAAATCTTGAAAATTTAACATGGACAGCTTTTGTACATTCTCTGTTCACTGATGTAAATCTGTACTTAAGCTTTTGGTTTTTTTTTTTTTTTTTTTTTTTTTTTTTTTTTTCTGGATTCATCAAAGTCTGTCCCTCTTCTTCTCTATGTTTTATTTCAGTACTCATCTGGAGTGCCCATGTACAGCTGGCGTTATCCAAATCATTGTTTTATAGTCATTCGAATCTCAAATGGCAACCAAATAGTTTGACCAGAAACTCCGCACAATTTTCATATGCTTGAGCAACTACAAAATAAACCACACTGTAATCGGTTCATATTCATTCATACACCAAATTATAAATAACTCAATTACCAGCAGACAAATCCTTTTATCCATTTCTTTTTTTTTTTTTAAGAAAGAAGTATATTTCCATTATTTTTCACAGTAAGCATTTGTATCATTCTGAGTAAAAGTATGAGAAATTTTTGTGCCTTTTACAAGATGTGTATCTTAGCAAATTAGTGGTTTCAAGCCAGGCCAACTTTCTCCAATGAGATCCTATGAGAGCTTAACAGGCATTGCTGGTATTTGCTCATCACAAGATCACGTATTCATAAGATACATCTTGAATGTTTACTGTGAAAGATGACATGCTTTGTAGAAAATGGCTTTGAGAATTCTGGATCAAATGTTTGAGAGAAATTTTGGTTATTTTGAAAGAAGATAAACTTACCTGACAAGAAGGCAGGTCTAGCTAGGTCTCCTAAAGCAAGACTATTTCCTTTTTCTTATGTAAGGCAACATGATGCTCAAATCAAATTAGGTTTGTCCTTGTTATGAATAGTGATGACAATCTACTGACGTAAAAATTGAAGAGCTCATTATGCAATCAAATATACAACCAGGTCTAAGGTATCTCTAATATATATTACCAATATTGTTTCCTGCTGCACTAATGTATGTTATTAAGAATGGTAACAAAACCTGGGATGAATTTTATTTATTTAATTTGTTTGTATTTTTTACTTTTGATTTTATTCTTTTTACATAATGTTTTTGTGAATGGCTCATTCAGACATACTCACTGCATTCAACACAGGGATTTCTTTTAATGTAATGAGGAATGAGCATTATAGTTTATGAGCTGTAGCATCAAAAATCAAAGGTTTTGGTATCACTTTAAAGAGATAACTAAATTAAGCAATTCCACATCAACATTTACATTGCAGGTCCTTTACATTGACACTGTAAATGTCTAGGATTAAAAATAAAATGGCATATACCATTCAATTCCAAGAAAATATGGCAATCAAAGACTTTATTTGTAGATCAATTTACTTGATTCTTGTATTACAATTACAAGGGATTTTTAACTGAATTTTGTCAGGGATCTTTTAAAAAAATCACAGTATTATACAGACTCATTTCATCTGACCAAGACATAATATAAGGATTCAAGGGATATGGATTTCCCCAGCTGGATTTTTTTTTTTAATGTATAAATGAGATTGCTTTTACAAAAAAGAAACAGAAAAAAAAAGGAAGATCAAAGTACAAAAGCAGACAAAGCAACTTAATTAAACTGATGACCCATGAGAAGTAAAGTGAGTAGATCAAAGTTATTTTAAGAGCATTCAACTACCATAACACTTTCGTTGCCACATTCAACTCAAGTCAAATCCCAAACGTCGCGGATAACAAGTGTGACTATATATATAAAAACCACGACACCATATAATAATGGGAATTATTTCTCTTCTCTAGAAAGATGTTGAGCCTGATCTATGACTTTTTTCAGCCTTATTCGAATCATAGTTTGCTATTTACAGCTTGCTTACTGTGATTTTCTCCTTTCGCTTTGAAAAGCCATTGTTGCTTTGGGGGATGATAATGTTTATCATCATGATTCTGACTCTGTCCTTTTTCAAGGGAAAACTGGGTCTAGATCTAGAGGTAAGGTTAGTTTGGATAGCTCAGACGAAAATCTACCGACCACAATCACCAGATTTAGAGTTAGATCTAGAGTCGGAAAATGAAAGCTTGACCCCGATGGGCATGGCACATCGCCAGCTCATGGGAGTAACGACTTGGACAGGCCAGATGTCATTCATGTACCCTTCAATTGGGATTCAATTCAACTTAGTTGATCAAACAATTTTCACGCTAAACTTCAAAAACTTTGGACACAGTTGTTTCAGACAGTGAAAAAAAAAGGGTCTGTCTCTAAACGTGAAATAAACAATGCATGATCATTTCAAATAAACCCACAAAACCAAAATGCAATCTAGCTAGCAAAGGACAACACAGTAAACAAGTTTCAAAAATTGAATTACCTTGGTTACCTAATATCAGATAGTTGACGCAAAGCAGAAATAAGAAAAAGGATAGCCATGGCTAAAGATACATTCCATGAAATTAAATCAATACTGACATACTGACAAATAGAACCCCAAGAATGAAAACCAAATTAAGGGTAATGAAAACACATTATTATGTATGGTCAGTACTACTATATGGATCTGAGTGTTGGACAATAAACAATGAAACAGAAAAGACACTAGAAGCAGTAGAGATGTGGCTTATGAGAAGAATGATGAAGGCCCGAGAAAAAAGTCTAGTGAATCATGACTGAAAGACGCTAATCTTGAGAGATCATTAATCAAAACCATAAAAGAGAGGCAACTACAATTTTAGGACACATTTGCCACCACAGAAGCTAAGAACATCTAGCCACAATAGGAAAGATCCAAGGCAAGCACAGTAGAGGAAGACAGACAACAACTTTTATTGAAAGCCTTAGTTCATGGGTAATGCTGAATGATAGCAACAACAGCCTTATAAGGTTAGCTGAGGACAGGTTTGAGTGGAGGACCATGATTGCCAATGTCTATTCCAGACAGGGTACCTAAAGAAGAAGAAAAAGTAAAAGATCAGACATTAAAACCAATTGAGTTTAACACAGACAATGCAGGCATAATTTTGCTATACTAGTTGAGCACTCATGATAGTCATGCTTTGTTTATTTTTTCACATCTCTTTTGTGTGTTTTCCCCTCTTGTTAGAGGTAAAAGTATAAAACACAAAATACTGCAAAAAATACCCTTGTTGGCTGAAACCCTTGATTTGGTTCTAATCACATTTTGATATAATAACTGTTGATTTTTGATTGGAGGATGACTGAAATTATAACAATCTGTGAATTCCCCGATTATATTCAGAATCCAAGATGGCAGACAAGTCATGTAACCCTATTTGCATTGAACTGATTAAATGAAATGATCTTTATTCATTTATGAAGCAATCCTGAAAATTTCATGCATATGCGTTCAAAAGTGTAGGAGTGGGAATTTTTAAATCTGAAAACACCCATTATGTCCTACTTCAAGCAGAACTCTTGTCAAAGAAGGGTTTTTTTTTGTTTTTACTATGAGCGGTGGCAACGAAAGTGGTAAAATGTTTTAAAATCTCATAAAATTACACTACATTCAATTATTACATTATAATCTAAATCTTGGAAGTATTGTGGCAAATAAGTATCAAAGTAAATGCTTTATATTCTTTTTTATTCTTAAATTTCAAATTTCAGTGTTTGAATATCACCCACCATTCACTATCACCCCCACCTCCTCAATGTCACATGTCTGGTAGAGCCATGAGGTTTGAGGTTAGTTCGGTCTCAGATGAATTCAAGACTGATTTGCAGTGTTTTAGTAAACCAGTAATTCGAACTCATTTTTTTAAGTAAGGCATTATTTGAGTGACCAAATGTTTAGGTGACTCAGTGGTTTCAGGGACCCAATGTTTAATTATCCAATATTTGATTGACGCAGAATTTGATTGGCCCAGTGTTTGAGTGATCTAGTGTTTGAGTGACTGACTCAAGTGTTTGAGACTGGAGAAAACAAATCCCACTATTACACAGTCAAGTTTGCATGGATATGATACACTCTAAATAATCAACCATAATTACATACAAATGCACCTTAAAGTGCACATTTTAACACATACATTTTCTTTCATTTTCATACTTATTTACCACAGATGATGAAAATAAGACAGTGAAGAAGTAATATAATAGATATATATAAACCATTAAATTCCATAACAAACTGGAACAAAGGTTCAGAGAGAAATTTTTTGCACAACACTTCATGCAGAATCTGGAGAAAATGGTTTCAAACAAACACAAAACAAAAAACCCAACAAAACAAAGCCCCAGACGAAACAAAGCAAAAAACAAACCTCATAGACATGAAGAAAATCCCACGAAATCACATGTTGGTAATAGGTATTTCACATATATACACACCAACATGATTCCTAAGATAGTATAGAAGAATTCATTTTCCATTAGATGTCTGACTGAAGTAATTACAACTGCAAAATACTACAAGATGTGATATTTCAAATGTGGAGGTTTTGCATATTGAAAAGAATAATGTAAAAAATGACATGTTCATGATTATCATAAAAGAAAATAGTAAGCATACCAGATGCCTCCATATTAATCAATTTTACATGAACATCGTAGAGTATATATTGGATCTTTATAAATTCTATTATAAAAAAATTGACACTAACAACATTATGAGACTTGTCATGATGCATGACTTAACCTGAAACTAAATGATCAATCTGACAATGAATTCACAAAGAGATTCATCTTTCATCAAAACCTATTCATGCTTTATTGCCTTCTTATTTGCAGTTGCCCAATTCAGTTCACATGTTTTAAGGTAATATCATGAACCACAGGTTTAGAATTGTAAAGTTTTGTTTTTAAAATATAAAAGAATGTGGCATGAAATAGTGTTTGTACATCTTGTTGCTAGAATACTTGTAGCATAGACTACTTGCACAAATACACCAGCCCCACTTATCCCCGGAGAGAATGAAAAATAATTACAAGAGAGAATTTTCTTGCTGTCGGTAACACACACAAAGACAAATATACCCATACACACACATCATCATCAATGTAAGTCGTTAACCTAATGACTGCAATTTAAGTAGCTGCAGTTACCAGCTTGGCGACTTAAACATAGTACATTTACTTCCACAATGGCTAAAAGGGATTTTCATAAGCACTAGATTTCCATCTTCACCTTTTTTTTATATGGTTTGTTATTTGAATACTTACATAGTAAGACATATTGGGTGCAAGGAAAAGAAATGTAAAGGAAAAGTATTGCAGTTTGACAACAGTTATGGAAATGATCTGACCTGAATGTCGAAGAAGAAGAAGACATACAGTATTTGTATGGAAAATTATGTATCAGATATATATCTATATCATATATTAAATGTACAAATTGAAAATATCTTCCTTCATACTGAGAGAGATATCCACATCACCATATTATTGCACATGTTGAATAAATTTTCTAATATATAATATATATATTACATTACACAGTTAACATGGACTACTGTTTCGTTCAAACAGCTACACAAAATCATTTTCTTTTCTTTTCTTTTTTAACGTTACTCATAAACATATATAACAGTTACAAAACATGTTCTATGATAGTGGAAGAAAAACTTTGTTTCTTTATGCTGTATGAATGAATGATTTAAGTTATCAACAATTTTAAGATCTTGACCTTGTTCAAATTTATAACTGATAAAACAGTTCACAGATTTTCAAAAGACATGATTTTCTTCCTTTAAATATCAAAGAATTAGTCATCAGTTAAAAATCATTCATAAAAACACACAATCAGTCCATATGAACAATTGTTCCACTTTTCTTTTTTGCTTTTTATTTTCATTTTAAATTTGATAGTATGCACAACCTGAAGAAGACAAAACTTGAAAATATGCAAATGAGGATGATGAGGAAGAATGACAGAAAGAAAAAAAAAGTAGAGAAAAGATAATACTATGTCTAATTCATCTAATGACAAAAAAAATCACTGCCATGTAACTCAAATAGGACTCAGAATCGATTATCTATAAGCGTTCATTTATATTCCTGTTTACATTATTCAAATAAGACATTCGGACCCCCTTTGATTTGTACTTTATGCTTGTCTCATCATGAACTCGCTTCATTAAAGTGCTTGAAACCCTAGGTCCAGGTCTAGATAAGAGAGTGGGTAAGAAATAAGGCCGAAAGGGTCCTGGCAATGAAATAATTCGTTTCAATTGGAAATATATGACCTCACTTTCGTATCCCGATTCATTATGGTATTGTTCACTCCATCATAAGTATTCCTGAATATTTTGTAGGGTTTAGTATCGCTTGTCATGTAGGAGATTTTTTTTTTTCTCATGACGGTAGTTTTGAATTTCATCCTCTGAAATTGGTGGGAAAGGGTGCAGAGTAATGTGTAAAACGGAACGCAAGGTAAGGGTTAAAAAGAATTCATGAAAATTAAGTTTAAGTAGACAAAGTGATGCATTTTCCAAATGTAGAAATTATCTATGATATAAAAGGTCTTCTTTTTACATTTGTGATTAATTTCGGGAGGAGAAACAAAAACCAGGGGGCTGGAGATAAATTGGTAGAAAAAAAAGTATGTGGAAGAGTTTGTGACTTACCATCAGAAAAGAACTTCAACAAAATAAATTCTTCTGAAATGTGCATTTTTAAGTTCAAAAGAAAACTCAAAAGAGAATTCCAATTCATAGCTGTCACTGAACCATAGCCTGTTTTCCCCGCAAAAAGTGATTAAAAAGGAATGAAACAAAAAGTCAAGGCATGAGAGATATCTGACACAAATTTCAAGAAAAAAGATTGAAAGCAAGAAAGAAGGAAAGCGAGAAAGAAAGAAGATGAACGAACAAACGAAAAAAAAGTAAGAATGCTTTAATAAATGTTAATGGGACAGCTGGTATTTACAAAACATGTAAAGTTGTAAGGAAATCTATACAAAAGAGGTATTGATTTTTCATAAAAATATAAACTAAAAATATCATCTGGACTCAAGACAGTATCACTATGAATTAAAAGGCAAAAATTAACAATGGAAAGCAGTTAATGAATAAAAAACAAGGACATAACTTGTTGATGCAACAACAGATGAAATGAGAGACAAAAGAAAAAAGAATATTTGGAGAAAAAAAAAAAAAAAAAAAAAGCAACCCAAGACGTGAATTTTTTTTCTTTTACCTTTTGATTCCAGTAAAGATACTTTGCAATAATGAGCAAAAAACACAACAGCTTTAGTTAAATATTATGCTTAAAAACTAAGGGACAATGGTTTCAACAAAAGAATATCACAAAATATAAATATATGATATATAAATGAACAAATTTTAGTAAAAATGCACTGTATAGCTATGAATAAAGCGAGGCTCTTGCAAAACCCCAAAAAGGATGCTATCAATGCTTCATGCTGCACACTTTATAAATTAACCTAAACTCCCACTGCATGAAATTTTATTGAACCTGGTCTTAATTACAAATCATCCCTCTTTCATCTTTTCTACTTTCTTTGTTTTTTTGTTTTGTTTTTTGTTTTTGTTTTGTTTTGTTTTTTTAAATGATGGAGACACTTATTTTATGAAATCAAGAAATCTCGTACATAAATTAAAAATAAATATTATCTCGACAAACCCAATACCTCCAAATAAAAACCTCGAAAGTTTTGTTTAACCACATTAAAAGGCAAAGTGAATCCACTCAATCCCCATAAGATTCATTACAAACGTTCATTCTAGCATTTCCTGTTTTCTCTCTATTCACTTTACCACATAGCAAGCTCTATGCATGTCACTAGACATATTTGAGGGATTAAAAGAAAAGGCATATGAAATTAAATGTCAACGGATTGATAATATTATTGATAAAATTATCTACAGAAGCAAATTTGACCTCAGATTTATCTTCGTTAGAATTAAAACTCAATAGTCTCATCTATTAGTATTGGTAAGTCACTTGATGGTATAATAAACCAAATTTTCACATGCACAAAAATAGAAATATAAAATAAAACATAATACAATTGAAACTGCCAAGATGGAAACCTGTCTCAGAAGTTTGTCTTCAGAGTAACGAATGATAAATTCTTGTCCTTTTTGCATAATTGACCTGTCTGAGACAGAATTATGCGGCATATTATCATTAGTATGTTTTTCGTTCTTGTTCTCTCTTATCATTTAATTGCATACACAATATGACGTAATGTTCACAAACCAAAACACAAGGGCCATAATCTCATTATCATAAAGACTAAGTGTTACTCTAATACATACATGCATGATGTAGATTTTCATACAATAATCTACATTAAAGGCTCACCTTTGGGGCTGACCAGAAACCTATCTTAACAGAAAACCTGTCTAAGGTAGAAAGTTTTGGTCAATGCCTTTTGATTCTATCTTAGGCAAGTTTAGCTGTACAGTGATTTCCGGCTAGAAGTCTTACTGTCCTGAAAATTTCGGCATAATAGACAGATAAATGAGTCAGCCCTGAGGCTCTTTCCCTCTTGGTCCAATTAGCTGATGTTTCGTAATGAAAAGTACAAAGTATTAGGCCATTTCCCTTGATTGGAAAGATTCCACCTTGAGCTCTAGATCTCTGCCAAACTGGGATTTAACTTTTGTTTTTCGTTTAGTTCATTTTAGTTTTTAAAGATTGGAGAGCTTCTGAAATTAACTTTGTCAGTAGTAGACTGCAGAGTGACAAGAAACTTAATCAAATTTCTGGATATCTACCCAACATGGACTAAGTCATCAGTAGATGAATAGTCATTATAACACCTCGCTATCATCTTTCAGACATACATAAAACACACACACGAATACACATAAACATCACACAAATAATGCCGTACATTGCCCCATCTCTTTCAACCTCATACTAATTGACTAAAAAAAAACCTTTGCATGAACAAGATGAGCTGATCAGCAAGAAACTAAAACTGTGGCAATAACATAATAATATCAATTGTGCACAAATGTGCCAGTAACAGATATACCAATAATCCTTCTAATTCAAAAACCAGATGTCCATTTGAACAAGCTCAGCATTGAATGATCGACACTGTAAGTCAAACAAAAACAAAAGAAAGACGGCAAGTATTTTCTTCTGAAGGGAGCAATCAGGTGAAGAAATTGCGCAACAAGCAGGAACCTGTCAGCCAAGTTGGCAAACTTTGACCAGGTGGGTAAGCGTTATGGTTTAGGGAGATAGAGAGAGAGAGAGGGACGGTTGCTTATGGAAGTGGTCATACATGATGAGTCACAGCTAGAACTCAGAGGAAGGCTTGGTATGGGATGAGGCAGATCACTGGAGTAAGAGGTCCGAGATAAAACAATGACTATGCACTGTAACAGACAGGCCAGATTCTTATATGCTACACTTCTTTAAGTGGACACACAAGGCCAAATTTAGTCCAAATTGTAAGGTCATTTCGGCCTATAAGCGAACGGAAAATCTTTGCATGGTGAGGTACTATTGCTTAACAAAATGACCTCTTGGTAAATATAAATTTTTTCATGACCAGTCATTTAGGAATCTGATTTAATGAATCTGTTTTGCTCAGCCGATGGATAGTGGGCAAGGAAACTACCTTACAAAGATAAAAAATATAACAACAAAAACACTTGTAAATCTTTTTGGAGGAAAAAGAAATTTTCATATACAGGATGTACTTGCTGTTCCCCAGTTCCATAACATCACATTTGTTTTATGCAAAATGGATTTGGTATTATTTTTGTTCCTTCACACAGCCTGAATATCAATGAAAGAAACTTTCTTTCAGACATATACATCTTATGCATTCCTTCAATTGCATAGAACGAAAAAATTTTAATCAGAAATAATAACACAGGAGAGACAGAAAGAAAATCACTGTTACATTGTGATGGAGAGGAGTATCTCAAACTATTCGTAGTTAATGTGAAATTCTCTCATATTCTACGAAAATGCCTATTGAAAGTAAGATTATCATAAGAGCAAATCAGATGGTTATACTGTGTAGCCAACACTTTACCAGGATAGCCTTTGATAAGTATAGAACCTCATTTTTCACAAAGTGATAGATCTAAATGGGACAATGAGATCAAAAGAAATGGTGTAGATAAGTGTTGCAATTTGACAGGTGATTGTTCAAAAACTTTTTTTCCTCTCCTTTCAGCCTATCAGTAGAATGTCCCATCCTGAGGGTGGGCCAGGAGTTTGCCACTTCAAAGGCCATGTCGAATGGTTTTGGCAAAAGTTTTAGGAAAGCTGACCTTCCCAACACAACAAAACCTTGATCTTGGAGGAGAGTGAACGAAGAAATGTTTAAAAGAAAGATTGGTAGAAATAATTGTGTTTCTGTCTAGGACCCCTCAACTTATTGTCCATCAGCAAAAGGGACTCCCGCAGGACCCCATCTCAACCCAAAATGAAATCTTTTCACATAGTTGAGTCTTTCATGAAGTTGTTGATGCAAACTTGTTTTCTACTGAACATTGAGCCAAGCACAGGGTTGACAGTCCATACATATGTGAACAGGCATGCTTCACTTTGATCTTGTAAAAATGAATGTCACCTCTTTGTGTGTGTTTGTTGACACATTAGGCAGAGTCATGTGACAATTTGCTTTCATCTGAAGGTGGAAAAGTTTTCTCTTAATTTTATTAATTTGTAAGTATGGAAGGGGTAAAGGGGAGTAGGATGTTGACTTTAGGGAAGATTTCTTTGTCCAAAGTTACAATATAAAGATGCTAGTGTCTTATTGTATAAAACCTTTGCAATATACTGTTTCCAGCAGATGATAACATGAAGTGAACCTGGCGATCAATAAAAATGGATTCAACATGGTTTGTTGGGGGGGGGGGGTGGTTCTGTTGGGGGATTGGGAATAGAT
>JAOWAY010076994.1:0-11383 GCA_028565895.1 Goniobranchus geometricus
TTCTAGATTTCTAGAAAAAGGTTCTAGGAATAAACATTACGGCATACTCTTTTCTTACAAAATGATTGAGATGGATTAAATGATTCCAGAAATGTAGGGGAAAATGAATATGCACAAGCAATGTTGTCTTCCCTGAAGTGCTACTTTGACGGGCTCTAGCTAAAATATGTATGTTTCTTTTGCTGTTTTTGGTCATTTTCTCATTTTTAACCTCTCTAATCATTATTCTTCCGTTCGTAGAAGGGTACTTTTACTAGTAATAATAAAGAATAAAGGCTCTCTTGGGCTTGTGTACAGAGAATTAAAATAATATTCAATCATACAAAGCAATGGTTGCGCAAAAAATGAAAGAAAGAAATACAAAAATAACAACAATACAATTCCAATTATAAACATTTAATTCGGCAGGAATAACATCTTTAAAATGATCAGGCACAAAATAAGATTGGCAAAATGAATAACGCTTCAGTGATTTTTTGTGGAAGATGATACTAAATCATAGTTTTGGATCCCTGATGGCAACCTGTACCATACTGAAGGAATGTAACCTAAAAAAACATGTTTGCCAAATGTAACATAAAAGCTTTTGGAAGGAACATTTAGAAGAGTTTTATCATTTGATGATCTTAACAATCTGACAGGGAAGTACATTTGTAAAATTTCCTTTAAATACAACTAGGGATGTAAGCTGAAAAAACATGTTCACCAAATGTAACATAAAAGCTTTTGGAAAGAACTTTAAGAAGAGTTTTATCATTTGATGATCTTAATGATCTGACAGGGAAGTGCATTTGTAAAATTTCTTATAAATATGGTGGTTCCTATTGATAGATAGTTTTATGACAAATAACTAGGGCTGTATATAATAATCTTTGTTTTACTGGCAGTCAGTGCAGTTCTTTTAGGAGTTGAGTTATATGATCAAGTTTTTTATGATGAAATATCAATCTGGCTGCATTGTTTTGGACACTTTGGAGTTTATTGATTTTCTAAGTTGAAAAATTTATGAGGGGTGAGTTGCAGTAATCAAGCTTAAAAAGTACTAAAGTTAAATGAAGGCAAAAATTATTGCCAAATCGACATTAATGAAATTCTTATCTTGGAAATCTTGTGCAGCTGAAAATTTTAACTTTTGCAGAGATGTTTAATTTGGTCGTTCGTTGTTAAATATATGTGCCAAGATTTATTTTATAACAGTTGAAGGCATACCAGGGATGGTATTAACATCTATGATCATATATCCCATTTAAGCGATGAGTGTTGGTGTGCCAAGTAACAATCAGACTTTGGGAAAGCATTCCAGAAAAGGTAAGAGCCCCTCAAGACACAGAAACCTTAAACAAGAGCTTTGGAGTTATCAGTAATTATAGAAATTCTAGACTATAAAGGAAGAAGAAAAGAGGAGGGTATAAATCTAATCTTTACTAAGAGTAGGAGATGAGCTCTAGTCCAAATGAATAAATTCAGGCATTTCTATGATAGGCATGCATTCATTAAATAATACAGTGATTTTGGCAATGAGGACATCACAATTGAGGTAGAAATCGACATTTGAGGCATGCTGTTCCCAGACATTAAACAGGAGTTGACATTAAGCCATTTTGTTTATCTGCCCAGTTGGGCAAGCAGACAAAGTTTGCACCTGACCAAACCTCGACAATATTTGCCCAAACCAAAAATCACATCACACATTTACTTTGCTAAATATGTAACGGTTTTCCAAAAACAAGAGTTACTCAAATAAACATTAAAAACAGATTGTCAATTCAGTCAGAAACTGAGTGAGACCAAATGTAGATCTTCCTTGCTCTCTGGCTCTGCGGCCACCTCCTCTCACAAGCTAAAAAGACAGTTGTAGTCTTCAACTGTAGGCCCCTCCACATTAATGTAGATCAGTTTTAAGTTGGTTATGGTGAGGCTCTCTTCATTGCGAAAAATTTATGTTCACAACTGGCAGTGGACAGGAGCAATGCTGAGTAAGGATAATTTTTGATAACCCAAACGCTGTTGTTGCATTTTTCGCCTAAGAATTTTTTCCTGCCCAGTCTGGAGGCACATTTTTGGATTCATTTGCCCGACAAGTAAAAGTACCTGTCTAGGACAGTTGGGCAGCTGTTATTGTTGAGCCCAGCTATAAGATTATGGAACAAGATGATGTTCTGGGCCAAATGCAGCAATAGCTTGGACAACTTCAAAAATGCTCTGCCGTCAACCATCCTCAACCAAAGAGAAAAAAATAACAAAACATACACACTGACAACAAAACTCAATCTGAGTCAGTCAGTATATACATAGGGCCTATACTAATTATTTTATATATATATATATATGAAGAAACAATGTAAGAATATTCTTGTAAAATTTTATCTATGCCATATTGTAACATTTTTTTCTTAAATGTTATCATTTAATATTGAAATTCAATAAAGTCAAATGCAAACAAACACATTCTTTTTTTTAATGTATGGATGCAATAATAACATAAAACTTGTGTATATATATGGCATAGAGGTCTTATACGCTTTCTCTTTCACTTACCTGCTTTTCAGCTTCCATTCTCAACTTTTTCTCCGAGTTTAAATCATTTTCCTAAAGGAGAAAATAGATCATTTAAAAGCGTTTATGAATAGCCAAGCATAATATAAGCCAGGTTAAAAAAAAAAAAAAAGGGGACAGAACTTAACGACATCAATATTTATTTCCATGTTCAACCATCAAAAATTTTGAACACATATGGAATGTTTATTTTTACCTAAGACACATAAAGACAGTCGTTTTTACAAAAGAAACATCTTGATTATTTATTTTTACCTAAGTGTCTCAACGGTATCATCTCAGTTTTTACAGGGCTAAAAACATTCCAAAACTTGCTCTTTTAATATTTTTAATTTGTGGTCAAAGTGCTGAATAAAATCATGGTGACTTTGATGTTACATTTTCTTTTCTGGCAGGAGAGCGAAGAGAGATGGCCAGATTTGATGGACGTAAACTACTGGTGTGACTCTTTGGTATTGTGCACAGAAAATAATTTGCAAAAAATGCAGCATTCATTGATATAGGAAATGAAACTGCAAGAAATAATAATGTGAAGAAAGAGTATGCAATATCATAATGAAATAAAAACAAAAAGAAACCACCAAAAAAATCTACATCTTTGTGCAGCTGCCAATCAGTTGAAGTGACTAAAGCAAAGCAGAAAGTGCGGCATTTGTTATATTTTTCTGCATAGACTTGACAGAGCCTGTATTTGAATTGAAATAGGATGTAGTCTTTTTACCTTCTAGTACATTTAAAAAAAAACAAAAAACAACACTATACGCAGAATGTTGGTTTTAAAGATGCATATTGGGATGCCATGAAATTTAGTAGACAAATGTAAACAGAATTGTACTTGACAAATTAACAAAAAAATTTATTTCCACTCGAACACATTTTACATTATTTAGGCTTGTGGTCCTTCATATATGCGCAGAACATTACAAAAGCTCAGTTTGAATCACCTCTTCTCTTACATTAAAAAGAAAATTTGATCAAAATAAAATGTAAGAAAATGTAAGTGAAACTCCATTATGATACCCGATCAAGAAGCCTCTGATTTATCTGTCATGCATTACTGCAGGCATTGTCAGTGACGATCAGAAAATCAGCCACGATGACACAATCATAGCACTGGATGGTGACGAGGCTATAAGTCAAGTCAATTACTACTTAACTCACCCTTTCAAAACATCAGGAAGTTGTTTCTATACATTTTTATAATTATGTGACAATCTCTCATAATAATAGGGAAATAACTTGTCTACACTGGCATGTCTGAGGCAAATCAATGAGTTACCAAAGAGGCTCAAATGCAAAGAAAGGATTTGAGATTATGAAGACTTTTACCATTTGTTTTAATTTTTCTGTCAGCATTTCAATATTCTCATCTTTACTCAGATCAGCTTTTGCTTCTTTTGCTGTCCTTTGAGGTCGAAGCCAGTCTGGAAAAGACAAAGCACATATGAAAAAGAAAGATATTGAATCATCATGTCACAAACACAAATTTTGGACTCTGTTCACCATTCAGAGACTTTGAAGAAATTGGTTATATAATCATAAAGAAATAATTGGAATAGATGATATTGTGTTACTTAAAAAGAGAAATGTCACAACAATATTCAATATCTTTTAGAATTTAAAAAAAAGGGTAAGACTAGGTACGTACATTGTTAAGTTAAAAACACTTGTAGAAAATGATTGTTTTTTGTTATTTCAATTAATCTTAAAAATTATTTTCAAGCAAGCACATTGACAGCATTAAATGAATTTTTTTAAACAATTAATATTCATTAAAGATTACATCAAACATTATTAAATTCAAGCCATGATATTTTTTCATTAATGGTCTATATGCTGCAATTTCTAACTAGGGGCTTGACTGTTTTCTGTTATTTCAATTAATTTTTTAAAATGTTTTCAAGCAAGCACATTGACAGCATTAAATAAATGTTCTTATTAATATTCAGTAAGGATTACATTAAACATTATTTCAAGCCATGATATATTTTTTATTAATGGTTTATATGTTGCTTTTTCTTACTAGGAGCTTTATAAATGGGTAATTTAAAAACTTTTTATGGTAGAAATAAGACTCAATAAACACTCATCAGGTTGTAATATTTAATTTTCTTTATACATTCAGTGAAGCTGACAATTACTCAGTGAAGATGAGAAAAAAAAAGAAAAAGAAGAGGTAAGGAGAAGGAAAACAGACCTATGGAAAGTTTGCTAATTTGCACTTTGTGTGTGTGTGTGTGTGTGTTTATATCAGAGACTGTGACCCAATCAAATAGGTCATATTCTTGTATTTTTCTGTTCCTTATACTATATTCAGTTTTATTGTCCTATATTTTGTCACTCAATTTTACTTATGAATATTAAATTAGATTGCTTTTCTTTTTTTTTTCTTTTTTCCTACTTTCTTAATGCCTTAATTTTTTGTAGACTTGGAAAATCGAAGAATGTTTAGGGCGTCTTTACACCATGATTTATAAGATAACCATTTTCTGTTGAAAAGAAAAATTTTACTACATAATGCATGCTTTGCAGTATGAGCTAGCTTTGATAGAATATCATATCCTAAATGATATAGTACTTTCACCCAGTAAGTTGGCACAAAATTGCTTATAGTGTCCCACTGTCGTATGTATTTCATTGAAATTTTGCATGCGGACCAAGATTTGCAATGACCCCATCCCAATTTTTTTCTCGAGGATTAGAATAGTAGTTTTCAAGATTGCTTCTGTATGTAATTTTGATTATACAGCACCTGCCAGTGAACCATTTATTATTCTTTATGGAAATAATTAAATACATTAACTGAATAACTTAGTAACAGTCACCAGAATGTGCCGCTGCAAGAAATTCCATTGAGATAAAATTCAAATTCATGATATTGATAGCTTACTGACCAACATACCTTTAAATTGTTCCTTTGTTTACAATTCAAACCAACTGCATGAACAGGAAAAGTAGCTCATGCCAAATTACACATATGTTTACAGTAATCATCACAAAGTTTAGGGATTGTTTGAATGAAAACAGAGAAAAGATCAAAGATATTCGCTGCTTTGAGAGATTGGTGCAGTGTACAAAACCCAAATTTAAGATTTGTTGGGTCATAATAAATGTATGGTTGCATGCAAGGATTCAGCATCCTAGAAATCATAATAGCTGAAAAAGTCCCAGAAAACTGCAAACAAACTTGGGTTTACAGACTTTAGAATCAATACTAGTGTAAGCTGCAAAACTTGAAGATAAGCTCTGAAGCTAAGAATTCCATTTTATGTCCTTGCTCCTCAGTCTATATTTTACTTCTCATTAGATGTCTACTTTTCACTCATTTCTGTTGAAGAAACCTAATAAATGATATAAGTAAAAAATAATATAAGTTATATCTAAATTCATACAGGTGTTTTGCTATATTCATTTTGATACATCTAGTAACATGAAAAACCCAGAACCATTATAGAAGTGCAGAAGTGTATAAACATTGTGCCAAATCAAAGGAATCTTTCCCAGGTTACAGATGAGTCATTAAAATATTTATAAATATTACAAGCTATAAAATAGGCAATTTTTGAGAAAAGGTTTGAAATACACAACTTAGAATTTAGTGTATGCTAGCACTTTCTGCCGTTCTTTGTTTCATTCAGTGAATGATAGTATTTTTCTCTAGCCAGAAATAACATTAAAATCAAAAGATAAGATTTTACTGGAGTGGTGCTTGAACTACAAATGTCTTCAAAAAGCCACTTCACATCCCACAGTGCTTAAGTGACACCAATCAGACAATGAAAGGTTGACTTCACCATTCCCCATAATTATCTTCCCTTGAATTTCTTGTGAAACTTTTTGAAATTATAGAAGAAATTCCAAGGCTTGTTAATTAAGAGTAACACCTCAGATGTGAGAGCATATTATAAGAAATTTCATACAACAAATTAAACTCTGGAAACTACAAAACAGGACATCATGTTGAGACCAATTTTTAAATATTTGATAAGTAAATTAATAAACATTATTTCAAAATATCCCGAACATAGATCACATTTGAAAGTTTATGTTGACACATTATAAAATCAATATCATCTTTTTAAGATATTCTTGTAACACCCTTTTATTATTCATTAATGGTGGAGTTGTCCACTACAAAAATCTTCATTATAATTACAAAAAATTCCCCTTCTTTTTCTAAATCACACTGCCTTCCTTATTTTAGGATTTTAATCAAACAAAAGTTCAAATGTGTAGAAAAGACTGAGTTTATTTTGTTAACTTTTACGGTGTTTGATTTTATATTGTAAGATTACCAAAGATAAAATTATAATAGATTTTCTTTTTTGTGACAATCTGAAGAAATGTGATGAATGTGTGATCCAGTCAATTTCCTCATAAAGTTACAATTGGTAAATATAAGGAGGGAAAGTTTGAGATGTAAGATTATTGATAGGTGAACATATGAGGAAAAAACACTTCAGTTTTGGAGGACAGTTATTAATGCCAGGGAAGGTTTGGTACTCCGAAATACTGCCGTACAGAAGCACCGAGCCTCTTTCGACCTAACTCAAGAACTGAGCAGCGATTATATCAGGACCCATCCTGCTTTTTATCAGCATATTGAAACATGGGGCTTGATCATGACCGGATCATCAGATGATGAGGAAGACAGTGAGAAATAATTACAGTTAACAATGAACATAGACAGAAACTAAAGAAAGAAAATATTCAAAGCAAAATTGTAAATATTAAGCAAAGTAACTGCATAATGCTAGAGTATACAACAGCAATAAGACAAACATTTATGATGTGTACGGATTGACGAAGATGCTTTAAATGAGATAAATTGTTCTTGATGAAAATGTGGTTATATTTATTGACATGTTAAATAATTATTAAAGAATGTTTGAAATTTTCTATGGCAGGCTAGAAACTAATATAAAAACTCATATTAATCTCATCCTTCTATAATATCTAGATATGGTATTTTCAACTACAGGACTGGGTGGAAAGAGATACATCAGTTGTTAAGTTGAAATGGGAAGGTATGAAGTGATTAATGTAGAATAAATGAAGGAATGTACAAAGTGTGGGAATAAGATTTGTTTCCTTTTCTTCCCCATATTTGGAAAATGATCTAAATCTACTGACAGCCCACTCAGCTAGTAAATGAAGCTTTCTACAGAAATAATAAATACCTGTGCCTGAAATTATTTTTTTTTAAAAAGCAACAACAAGATTAATGGGATCAATGAAATACGACATAACGCTCTCATTCTGAGAGTATATTTCAAATGAAACTGAGTTTGTATGATGACATTGAGGAAAATGCATTTATATGTTACAATGATGGATAAATTTATGCACACAAACAATTAATGAGAAGAATCAAAACAATAAGAAATATCATTTGTTCAAAAAGATAAACACAATTCAATTTTTTTAAATAAGCATATAACTAAATGTAACACAAAATATCTGGATACAGGGAAATGAATGCCACCACTTCTGCTTTCATTAGTAAAATGATAAAGAACGATATCAATTTTGCTTCCATATATGCTGATAAAGAATAATAAAGAATAAGAATCATCAATGACATCAATTTTGCTTTCATAGGTTGGATTTGCCTAGAGGACTTCGATATTAGTCTTGAAGGTCATCCCAGGACACCCCAAAAATAGTGGAAATACAACCTGGAACCCCAAAGGACTATGAGACAGACGAGGGATAAAAAAAAATTAACACCTCAAAAACAACAAATTTCAAGAGCAACTAAGACAGGCGTATTGAATGTCAATGGACTCGGAGATAAGGACATTATGATAATGGACTTCTGCAAACAAAACGATATAGAATCACTGGCATGGGTTGAAATATGAAAGAAAGGCCTGAGAATGAAAGAAACGCAGAAAAAGTATATCTTGATTCACAGTGGTGCACAAACACCACAAGAGCAAAACACAAAGTAGGCTCAGAGATACACTCAGAAAAAAGAGTACAAAAAAACATAATTTGTAAGAGTGCAGAACTATGAAGACAATGGAAAATGATAAAACAAAGGTATGCATACAAACTCCGAGAAAGAATCCCAAGAGATGTTCACAAAATTGTCAAAAGCTTGTGCAAAAGAAACAAATAATTTAACCCCAAAAACTACGATCGATGATGAATTTCTAACAATGGAAAATGGAAAGAAAAATGGGCAGATTCCTTCAACAATCTTCTCAATCAAAAATGACCCAAAAACAAAGGAGAAACACCTAAGAAAATGTACATCTAAGCATGGAGATGCTGAATAAATTCCCTTGCTAGCTAGTACCATCATTTGTGAGGCAATAAAGATAACCCATAAAAGAATCAATAAGGGTGGACATAATATCAATTGAACTTGACCAAGCTTGTGGAAACAGTGATATGAAATGGCTAAAAAGCAAGCCTAACAAAGTATGACAGTGACATGAGAAGCTGGAACCAAGAGACCGGCAAATGGCAGTCATATCACTGTTTTGGAAAAATAAAGGAGCTAGGACTGGTTGCAATACATACAGAGGCTTTTTATGTCTTCTAAGCCATATGGGATAAATATATATATAAATCATACATAGAAGAGTGATGCAAATTCTGAAGGAACAACTCTCACCATTCTTGTCCAACCCAGTATAACAAAAAAACAACAACATACAAAAAAAAAAAATCATTAATAACATATTCATACCTTCTCAACTCCATGTGGATTACTCAGAGATGCAGCCATTTTACAGGCGTGCTTACTCTGGCATACTGACAAGATTTTCTATGCAGGTACTCAATAACCTCTGAATGGGATGAGGAAAATGTGTGTAAATAGTCTTTCCCAAGGACAAAAGAGCGTTGCAAACTCGGAACCTCGTGGTCACAAGTTAAAAGTCTTAACCCCACAGCCATGCTGCCACACAAGAACTTGAGAAATAGATGCTCATGAAAGTCGCTGAGTGTTACAAAAAGAGACTGGATGAGAAAAGAAGTAATGCAGATGCCCTCCAGAAACACATGAATTTAAGAGAGGCATTACACAAAGGCTTGGAACGGAAAGTGATCCTCCCCTGCTCAACACATGCGCACAAAAGAGAAAGAAACAGTAAAACTAAGTATAGATTTAATTATGATCTCAATTTGGCTTTCATGTAAATTTTTATGAAAGTAAGAAACACCCATTTTCAGTTAAGAAATCATCTGTCATGTTCAGCATATGTGATCAAGGTGTGATTGGGAGGTCTCTTGAATCATATCTGTTCCTGGTCTCAGGAGGTCAAACATACCGCTATAATGGATGACACCAGAGAAGATAGCACAATAAAGATCAACTGGATAAGTTCTTGTCTTAGCTCCATTCACTGAAAATTGTCAGATATTTTTAAAAAGCTATATAAAACCAATGCCCATAAATTAGACAAATAAAATAAATGCAGTGCCACTCACCATCTCCTTCTAACATAATGTAAGTGCCAATACATTCATCAGGGTTATAGTTGCAAGCCCTGAGAAGAGCAAGAATATCAGCTCTGTCGTTCCAATGCGGTAATGTCTCCTGTATCAAGGCATGCAAAAAGAAGAATGATCATGTTAATGAAAATTAAACGATATGTTTCTAATACAAGGCTGTGACTGCGCCAAAGAATGAAAAAAATTGTTGACATTATACATGGAGATAGTAGAATTATGATTATTTATTCCCCTTGATTTACTTTTGAAAAATGATTATTCACAGAGCGGACAGAGGAACTATGTATGATTGATGAAAGAATCTTGCTCTTAGGTCCTTATTTGCATTCAACTTCTTTTACTAAGAATGCTGATGTATTTAAATGTTTATTTACAGTGATGAAATCTGTAAACATTTAACACGATCAGTCAATTTCATCTGAATATGCAAACCTCAACATGGTCGACCATTTGCTTCACAAGATCGTGGTGCAGTTCCCAACCAATAGGCATCCGCAACCATTTGCCACTTTCACGATCAAAGAAAAAATGTACATAATGTTTTTCCTGAAAGACAAGAAAAGGAAGTTAATACTATCACTCAATTATAAATATATAAAAATGATGATAAAAAGGAAATAGTAATAACAAAATCAGGCCTTCTTTGATTTAGCAGTGCTACTTACAAGAAACTCAAATACTAAATAATGAATTGGTTATGGTTACATAAACCAAACCATTTACTTTCTTTTGTTTTGTTTTTTTAAGTTTTTCAGTTGAAAGAGACTTTCATGAAAAATCTCACCTGGAACTTATGGCTTATGATCAATTATTTCCTTAATTAAATCATGTAGGTGTGGCAAGTAAATTTATGTGTATATAGCCTCCTGGTTAATTATTTGCAATGCCAAATTAATTTTTTTTTTCTCCCTTACAATTTCAGTTCTGTTAGAATAAAATGTGTCTCATCTTTTTTTTTAAATTTCTGAATATCTCCAAAAACAGATTTGTTTGTATGTCTGTCTGCCTCGATCTTGTTAAGGTTCGTAGCTTAATATTTTAAAAATCATTTTGAATGCTTTTGTCTTTGATTTCTCAAGAAATGTTGGGGTCAGTTGTTTCTACCTCCATCAAGTACGTTTCCACTCGTCCTCTTTTGGGATGTTTAAGGCACCCTTCCCTGTCATCTCGTTGTTCTTGTTGACTCGACTGTCTGTCTTCATACTGATGACCATTTTGTTGATTCACTCTCTGTCGATAAAGGAGTGAAGAGCTTATCAGCCTTAATATATAGGCCCCCTAAATGATTTAACGAGGTGAAAGTAAACCAGTTTACAAAACATACAGTTAACACCTGTTTAAGTTAAATGACACACAAGAT
>JAOWAY010077105.1:0-11383 GCA_028565895.1 Goniobranchus geometricus
GTGTACTGTAAACAAAGTAATCCATGAAAACAAGCATCCCATTCCCAGGATTGAGGACTTGGCTTTTAAATTATCCAAAGGCGATAAATTCACAGAGCTCGATTTCTCGCATGCATATACCCAACTTAGCTTGGATCCAGCGACTCAAGAATACACGACAATCAATACCCACCAAGGATTACTCCGGCATCGGCGATTGTGTTTCAACATCTCATCTAGCCTCAGCATTTTTAAGTCCACCATGAAGAGCATCTTCGAATCTATCCCAAACTGTGCAGTGTACTTTGACAACTTGTACATCACAGGGCGTAATGACCAGGAGCACCTGGCAACTTTGGATAAAGTATTGCAAGTGATCGACGAGAAAGGGCGAGAAAAAGTAAGATTCGATGTGAAAATGCCAATTTCTCCAGAAGAGGGTCAATTTTTTTGGATATCGCCTCTCGTCGGAAGGACTGCAGCAGTAACAGGAAAAGGTCGATGCCATAACAAATGCCCTAGCCGACCAACGTCCAACAACTTCAAGCATTCCTGGGACTTGTGAACTTCTACGTCAAATTAAGCCCAAACATTTCCCGTCCTTGTGCCTCTCTACCAACTGGTATGGAAAAATGTGTCTTGGCAGTGGTCTTCACAATAAGAGTCGGCCTTCCTTCAAGCCAAGGCATTTCTTACGAGTGACTCATTGCTTCACCATTTTGATCCAACATATTAAATTAGTCCTCACTTGTGATGCTTCTTCAGAAGGCTTGGGCGCTGCTCAAGCGCACATCAATGATCGCAATTTAGAAAAACCCATTGCTTATGCCAGTAGACCCTTAAGCTCAGCAGAAAAGAATTATTTCCAAATTGACAAGGAAGCTCTGGCCATTGTATTTGGTGTTAAAAAATTCCATAAATTCTTGTTCGGAAATAGAGTGCTGATCACAAACCTCTTATTGGTTTGTTTGGGCAACACAAACCAATACCGGAACATGCTTCTCCCCATGTTCAGAGATCGGCCATAACCTGAGTGCATATGATTACACATGGGAGTATATCCCTGGCCCTACAAACTGTGCCGATGCCCTCAGCTGAATACCACTTGGACAACATCCAGAACCATTTGTGCCAGATGACATTGAAATTCTATTCAGCATGATTGAAAACTGCCAATTACTTGTGATGACATTGCTAGGGAAACGGAAAAAAATGAGTCCCTCCGCATTGTTTATGGGTATTGCATGAATGGTTGGCCTGAACGAGTGAATGAAGAGTTAAAATCTTATCACTTAAGGAAGAATGAATTGAGCATAGAGAATGGCTGCATTTTGTGGGGTTCAAGGGTCATTATCCCATCAGCTCTGTATGAACAAGTTTTAACATTACTCTATGATTCGCACAGTGGTGCCTCAAAACTGAGTAGTATGGCTCATTCCTGGTTCTGGTGGCCAAAAATGGATGTAGATATTGAAAAATTTGTTAAGCTTTGCCACCCATGTCAAAAATATGCCAAACATCCCCCCAAAGCACCACTGTGCAACAGGGAACGGCCCACAGAATCTTGGACGCGCCTGCACATTCATTTTGTTGGTCCATTTTTGAACAAAATGTTTCTTATATTGGTTGATGCCCATTCCAAGTGGATGGAAGTCGAAATTATAAAAGACATGACATCATCCGAAACTATTATTGAACTGAGAGATATTTTCAGTACCCATGGCCTACCCCAGGTTACTGTCTCTGATAACGCACCGACATTCACTAGTAGTGAATTCTATATGTTTTGTGCCGCTAATGGCATCAAACATATCACGTCATCTCCTTACCAGCCTCCTAGCAATGGACTGGCTGAAAGAGCAGTAGGTGTATTTAAGAGTGCTCTCATCAAAATGGATTTGAAAATACCCCTTAAGGAAAAAGTCAGTCGCTTCCTCGCTAAATACAGAATCACTCCTTATGTTACTACAGGTTACCCCCCTCAGAGCTTCTGTGTGGTAGAAAATCTAGAACACACCTAGTTATGTTGCATCCCCTTGTTCAACAGAGTGTTCTCAGGCATCAGACTGCTCAGAAATCACACCAGGATAAAACAGCTCGTGAGAGGCCCTTACATGCAAATGATAATGTATTTGTAAGGAACTATACAGAAGGAGAGAAATGGGTTCCAGGAAAAATTACAGAGACCACAGGCCCTGTGTCATTCAAGGTGCAAACTGAAATGGGTTAATTAGGAGGCATGGGGACCAACTGAGATCAGCCCTCCCAAATGTGATTGAATCCAACCCAGAAGGAGCCAGACGGGACTGTTAAACCTCCTCCTCCATAACTGAGCCCATGAACACAAGTAGGCTTTCTGATGTTGAGTCCACCCCCTTGAGAGGTCACTCCCAGTTCAACAAGTGCAAGAGCCTCAAGGGCAAAGAAAATCACTTAGAACCATTAGATCCCCTCATAGACTTGCCCTTTGAGAACTCTAATGCTTTACATACGGTTATCAGTCTCTCTTTATTTTTACTGTTTTGTTTTTGTTACAAAATTACTTGGTATTATTGGACCAGTGTTCACGGGCTTGATTTAATTTTGTTGCCAGTATTGACTTATTATTATGCAAGAATTGCAGTTTCTGTTTTATTTTCCATATTTGATATATGGCTCATGTGTAAAGTAATGATTATTTGATCTGAGGGGGGAAGGGATGTAATAAGGTGCGATATATGACTCCATGATTACAATATCTCTACGATACTCTTTACGATATGATGTTGACGATTACCGGTTTTCCGGCCCTAGTGTTTGCCAGTTATCAGTTGGCTTCAATGAGAACAGAGCAAATAAAATGATGTGAGCCTTTCTGAGCTGAATCTGTTTTATTTATTTACCACTTTATTACAACAATTAATTTGGTTTCACAAGACTGTTTTTTCCTGAATCCATGTTGGACATCAGTTAGGATTCTGTACCATTGTAAAGGTTTCATGGTGTTACTGAAAATGCTTCCTTCCAGAGGTTTGCACACAGTAGAAGTGATTGAAACTGGTCCATAGTTATTTACTTTTGATCTGTCTCCTTTTTTGAAGATTGGTGATACGTTTGCTTGTCTCCAGTCATGTGGGATTGTTCCCTGATCCATAGAACCTGGAAATATAGTTGTATGTACAGATGCTAATTCTTGGAAGCATATTTTTCGAAGTCGAGCTGGTAGTTTGTGTGGACCTGTTGTCTTTTCTTTCTTTGATACTGTTCAACAAGTCGAGTACTCCCATGTTGTTTACAGTTATTGCATAATGTCTGGGATATCTTCTTGGCCATAACTATCTTCATTAGATTTTATAATCTGACGACTTGGGTCCAAAAAACAGACGAGAACAGTTGATTTAATAGATTTGCTCTTGTTTTAGCGTCTGATTGGATTCTACCATTCGGGTGTTTGAGTGATTGAATACTTTGCCTCTTCCTTTCAAGCTCTTTAAGTGTGACCATAGTTTCTTGTTATTACTGAAAGTGTCATTGACCATTAATTTCACATAATCTGTACGCGCTTTTCTACAATTTCTTGTGTTTCAGTTTTTACAACTAAGCACTGCTTTTTAATAATGGGATTAACATTAGGCTTTCTAGCTTCCTAGAAAAATTTCCATTTTCTCCTGATCAGTCAGGGTTTTTTTTTGTATCGACCCAAGGCTGATTAATTCTAGAGTTTGTGAATTTTGTAAGATGTTGTTCATTATTTCCTTCATGGTTGCATCAAGGTACTCCCACGGTTCACAAATGTCTGTATTGGTTGAGTGTAATTCAGTAAAGTCTTCGGGAAATTGCTTCATTTCTTCTTTCATTTTTTTTAGATGTTTGCTCATTTGCATCATTATGTATTTCTTTTCAGTGTTCTTTTTCCCTTTGGTTTTACTCTGTTGTTGACTTGTACGATGTTGTGGTCTCCGAGGCCCGGTAAGATTGATATCTTTTCAATCAGCGATGGGCTGTTGGCAAAAAATAAGTCCAACAATGAATCGTTTCTCTTATTGTCTTCAACTTTCTGTTGGAGCATAATGTCTGATGATGTTTCATTGAAAATTTTATTTATTTCATTTAGGTACTGATTTCCTTGGGGTATCTTATTTCTTTTAGGTACTGACTTCTTGTGGTATCTCATTCATCTAATTTGCGTCCAGGAAGTTGAAGTCACCGGCGATCCAAACTGTTGATTCATTATATTCTTGAGAAACCTTTTTTAGTATTTCATAGATCTTTTAAGAATTTTCACTGTCTGGTGTTCCATACATTGCTCTCATTATAATTCAAGGACTATCGTTCATGTTGATCTTACAAATCATTATTTCTTCTTCATTTTCTTGGATGTAGTCATTGATTAGATGGTCATTTGAGAGTGATTTTTTTAATACCAATCCTTAATCTTTTCCTGGTATCTTTCCTTTCTTTCCTGTGAATATTGAATACATCTGTGATATTTAATTTGTTGTCCTTTACTTTGTCTATGACTTCCTAGAAAAATGTCAGCTTAAGTTAACACCACAAGATAAGACAGTTCCTCTTTTTTATTCTATAGGCTTTGGAAGTTAATGTTCAGCATTCTCAGAATATAATTGTCCTCTGATCAGGTCTGATTGCTTTTAGAAGGAGAGTGTGTCTGCATTGTTTTGTGCTATATATTGCTACTTTTAGCACTTTTCTTCCTTCACTCTTGCTTCTCTTTGTTTTGTGAGACTTGAGCATGTTAAACTGTCACAATTTGTTGACGAAGTCAATTGGTGGTGTATATTTATCTTGTATGGATCTCATACCATGTATTTTCGTATGTAAATCATTTCAACTAACTCCTATGCAGATGGCAATCATAGAATGAAGATACTAAAAACAGTTCACAGTATAAAATGAAAGAAAATATTTCATATTTTAAACTGATAAGTCTAAAATATCATTGTAGTCATTAAGAATTTCACAGTAAAAATGACTCCTTTGGATCCTTGGGAATGTCACAGCTAAAGTGATAAACTTTTGATAAAAATCTAGCCAAAAATAACATTGAAAAATTGTTAAAATGCGAGTGCGGTCAAAAGCTGCTGCCAAGCGCTAACATCATACTACACTACATCTCTCAGCATTTCTACAGATTTATCGTTACTACATCCACATTTGATGGAATTTTTGTCAATCACACATGTCCTCCATCAGTAAATGGCCTAATCTATGCTCATCAACAATTGACATATAGTGTACATTCAAGCCACGTTTCACAAACCTTTCCAATGCCTTCTCTGTTTACGACCACCCTGCCAAATGGTCTTTGTTCTGCTGTCTCACCAATTTGTCAGAAAGCAATAAAAACTGAGCAGTCTTCCAGATTCTGCCATCGCCCTGTCTTTGGTCTTATAATTTTCATGAAATCATTTATTAGTGTATCTAATTGATTGGCCATGCATCAAAGAGTAAGGGAAGAGGAGTGAACATTTTCATTGCTCCAAACCACCACCAATTTCACCTTTACCAATGCTTTCAGGTCTGTGTGTCTGAGGCAAAACAGGGCGAAATGTCAATGCAGTCACTATCCACAAGGGATGTAACTAACTAAGATAAAAAACAAGAAAAATAATATTACTGTTTATGAATAATTCCACAGTAAAAAACCTGATACCCTGTCCCTTAGTCCGGAGACTGTGGGGGCAACACTGAAGACTTAGCAACCAGCTCTCTCCCCTCTTGTCTGTTTTCTACCCTCCTCAGTGTGCAGTTTAGGGGCAGGCCAGTCCCTTCACTGATATTGTTCTCCCACCTCTTTTTCTGCTTTCCTCTTTTCCTCTTTCCTCCTACTGTTCCTTTGTAATATTGATGTAGCAAGTCCTGAAGATCTTGTTATGTCCATACAATTTTAGCTTGTGTGTCTTAACTAATGCCAATAGATCTTTGTATGGTCCAATAGCTTTTATGATTCTATTCTTGACCTCTTCGTTTGTTATGCGGTCTTCATACGAGATGCCGGGAAGTCTGCAAAAGCATCTCATTTCCATTTTGAGGATTCTTCGCTCTGTGTTTAAAGTCCATGTCTCACAGGGATACAGAAAAATTGAGCAGACAAGTGATTGCATCAGTCTGATCTTTGAGCAGATGGAGATGTGTTCGTCTTTCCAGAAATGAATTGTCAATGTTGACGAATATAATGCAAATTATTTCTATGCAGTCCCATGCATTCCAATGAGACTTATTCTTATCATTCTCTCTACATATAAACTGTAATACACATACATTGCATATGTCTATAGACGTCAAGAGACCAATGTTCACTTACCCGGCATGCTCATTTATACAGCATTTTTCCCCGGGAAAGGATGATACCAGATAAGTAAGTAGCAGCAGACCCTATACCCCATCCCACCATTAAGCTACAAGAGATAAATGGATTGAAATTAATTGAAAAATGTATAAACATACGATTGGGCCGAAAAACGTTGAAATGGGCCTCAAATCCTGTTCCTTCATAAGGAGCATCACTAACAAGCCGAAATGTCAATGGAGAGCTTTGAACAATCTTCTTTTCCTTCTCTCTTTCTAGATGACGTTCTTCCCACTCCCAGCCTCTCATACAAAGACGTCCACCTGCAAAAAAAAAGGTTCACGCTATGCAAGAATAATGATAAAAAAGAAAGGATTCACATTTCTTCTTAAGCAAAAAACAATTTAATTCCCCAAAGTCGCTGCTCTGAAATCTTGTTTATGCTATCTCCTAACTAGATTCAATATCACTCAAATTTTCCCATAGTTAATAGGGGATTTTGAAATATATTCAGAATGTCTTGTCAGATTTCATATGAAATGATTTAAAGTGGGATTTAAATTTCATGAAGATGTTTTGGTTCACCCACAATATCAAGACAATGTATCATTATTATGAATTCACTTGAAAAGATAAAACCTACAAAGAATATGTATGAAATGGTCATTTGCTATTCATATACTTGGTAAGTTTGCTAATCTCTTTTTAACAGAAGATGCATGCTATCAAGAAATAACTCTGATGACAAAACACTGATGAAGTTTAATGAAGTTTCAAAGATCAATGGAACTTTGAATGACCAAGAATGATTAATCATAAAAGGTTTATAGAACCCCACCCAGAGTGGCTGAACCCTTTTAAGGCATTTGACTCCTGGGCATGACGCGTGTGGTTTAAATTCCCACATTGCTTGCCTGTAGTGTTACAATTTGGGGCAGTCCATAATAAATGTGTACAAAGGAAATGATGAGAATGCACTTTTAGTTTACACTGATTGGTAAGTTTATTGGCCGATTACTACTGAGTACTGCTTCAACATTGAGTAACCAAAAGGCTCAACAGACAGAGATTGTGTGTAAAATGTACTACTCGAACTATGAAGCCGAGGGGATAGCTCTGTAAGGTCACCAAAGGATTGGGATATTTCTCTGAGACTGGAGAGGAGGAAAGACAAGTTTTCTCAAATGCAAAGTCAGTTCTGGATCAGCTTCAGAGCTGGCCTACAGCTGCAAATGACTAGATTCTCAGGGAATTGCTTCGAGTAATGGATGCACTCAGCAATATTGCAAGAGTGATCTTCCAGTGGGTCCCAAGAAATGAAGAATTCTGGGCAATGTAAAGGCAGATACTTTAGCATTCATGGGATTTGCTCAAAGATTCCTTACAGCCACAAGTGATCTCAGGGCATGATAATATTTTCTGGGAAATTACCAAATACTTCTACAGTGAGTATATGCATGACAGGTGGATGCAAGACAAATGGATGAAGCAATGGTCATCAGCCCCAACAGCGCGGGTTGAGGCTAGATTCATGCCAAGGCCATTTAACATGATATGTGGAAAACATTTGCCCACCACAACCAGACAGCTCTGTTTGGCCTGCGGATCAGTCATGCTGCTCATTTCAGAAGAATCAATCCACATCAGAATCCATTGTCTGCTGTTTGGGGAAGCACAGGCACAGTGGCTTCAAAGAAGCGGCGTAAAATTTGGTAGATCTTGTGCTGCACTGCCAAGGACTCTTGAGGCCCAAAGCACAAATGACAAGACTGCTTGAATCACAGAAACAAAGACAATGCATACTGCTACAGGTGTATCGTTTTCCTGCCAATGCCAAGATAAGGAACCTGAAAGTCAAAGGTCACAATACACATTTTTTTTTTTCTGAGAATAATAATAACAATTATCACCCAACAAACTGCCCATAAGTGCAAGGTTTTTAGATGATACTTCCATTACAGAAATATGTGTGAAAAAGATCCTCTGTTGAATCATCCCCTGAAGTGTCAAAGCTTTTATCTGTAATGAACAGAGGAGTCCACTTAACATAAACTCCCTTAATTATAAAATCTTTTTTAAGATAAACCATTTGTCCAGTCCCATATTTCCCCGAATATACCTCAACTAATCAATGTCAGGTTTAAATAAATATGAATCGCTCTCCTTTTGCGTAAGAAAAAGTTTTCTTAGTCATCATGCACAGACAATGGGAGTGGGTGGGTGAGTTTTGCATGCCCATAAGGGTGTTTCCTGATATCACTCTCCCTCCTCACCCCTAATTCTTCTCTTTTTCCTTTGTGGGAAGCGAAAATTGTGAAGCCTCACCAGATCTAGAACTACGTCAAAGGACTTCAATTCAATTCAATTCAGTTCAAAAAGTTTATTCATCCCCCAGGTGGAAGTTTCTTTAAGACATGTCATGGCAAAAAAAAGGTAAAGATAGTATAGAAATTTGTATTATATAGATGCTTTATTTATAGAGGTATAATAGACACACACAGGCTTACCTAACATACCCACATTCATTAATATTCATGAAGTTACAACAGCACCGGCACCGGTACAAAAAATTTTGCAAAGCAATAAAATCAATTGTAATTATTAAATACATTTAGCTTGATTAAATTAATAAATATATACACATATACAGAGATAGATTGGTGAATTCAGGTAAATTTGATAAAAGGTGGAGAAAGATATAGCTAGTATTTTAAGAATTACTTTTTGGTGTTAAAACCAGCATTCAGTAAAAATGAATTTAAGTGTCCATCACATTGTGCTTAGATTGAAATTAATCTATTTCTTCTCTTTGATTTAATTATGTAACAGGATGTTACAATTCCTCAATGATTTCAAGGAATTTTCTGTGCATGTTTTCTGTAAGTACTTTGCTGATGTTCTCAATCTCATTTGTGCACCTAGCTGCAATCTTTATGATTTTGCCAATCCTGTGTTTGTCTTTCATAAAACTATTCCCTCCCCAAACAGTAATGCAAGAAGATTAAATGCTTTCCATGTTGGTTCTATAAAAGAGAGTTATGAGCATTTCGTCTGAATGGAATTGGTTCAATTTCCTCCGGAGCTATATTCTTTTACCCATGCCTGTTTTGAATAAAATGATTGTTTCCTTGAAAATTGTTAAGGTGAACAGTGAATAAAATCAACAAAAACTTTATGAAAAAAATGACTACTTACCATAAACATTGCGTTGTGATAATGATTCAAAAACCTCTAATCCAGTACTGCAAACTGTCTGATCACCTGTTTTTGGCATGATGTCAAGACGATAAAGCTCTATCTGAAGTTGAAGTCCACTTTCAAACCTGATGCGGATATCACAATGTATGTCAAGTGTTGGATCTTGAAATCTGTCCATTGATGCTGGCATGGGAACCTTGAGTACGCCAGATAACATGTTTTGATCAATCAAATCAATGCTGGTGCCACATGTTCCCAGTATAGTCTCTGGAAAAGAAGCACATTTTTTTCAAAAGGTCATCACAATTATTGTTATGAGCAGTGAGCTTGTATTTATGATAATGTTGTCCAGTTGTGTATTGACTTTTTTTTTTATTTCAAATGTCTTGGTGAGAACGTTTTCAGTGACTGACTTTTAAGAATGGTTCCAGTGGGTGTAATTTCTTAACAATAGATATTTAGCAAGGAATTTCTTGGGACTACTATCATTTATACCGGACCTGTAACAGAATTTTTCGGGCCTTTTACACCCTCTGTATCTATAATTTACAATTCCTGGGACTTATTCAGGCTATCTCTTTGTGTATTATTTTGTGGATTTCTGGACAAGGTAAAGTCCGTTATTAATTTCCACTTAGCATTTGTGTAATGGTTTGTTCTTTTTTTCAAATCATTTAAAGTTCCGAGCCATTACATCCCATTATGCCCATTACATCCTTCTGTATTCTCTCAGCTTGTCATTTTCGCACGTCCCATTACATTTCATTGGGTTCATATAGTCTATTTCATCTTGTGCCATCCACCTATTACATACCATAATTCATTACATGAGTCCAGGATAAGACTATATATAAATATAGTACAATTCCATTCTTTTTATTAGTCAATTCTTGAAAGTTGCATTGCTTCAGCTTGAGTGACAAATCTGACAAATTTGGCGAAAGGTGGACAAAATACAACGTTCCAAAATCTACTTCATTGCTTCTAGGGTTGCATGACTGAGCTAGCTTCTCAAGTACAGTATTGGAATTTTTCGTTTCTCATCATCTCTAAATTCTAACTGATCAAAAACTTCTATGGCCTCTGGACGAGCGCCGTGGAGCATAACAGCAATGAAGATTTATACAGATTTGCATTATAGCTGTCTAGCAATACATCACAAAGTTCACGACTAAAGAGACAAATGTCACAATCTAAGCTATGTCCACCAGGCATGCTTCATAGTACAAATAATGAAATTAACCAAACAATCAACATATATACATTGCATATGTATAATCATAAACGATGTAATTCGCCAGAAGGTGACTTAATACAATTTATGCCATAGCTCATTTACAGCCAAATTCAAAGTATCCTTCATTCACCATATTCCAGATTCATTACAACTATACATCAGACACAGAGACATAATACATATATATACCCTTACACAAATATAGTCTAAGCAGGGAGGAATTTTTCTTTTAATTTTTCTTTTGTAAACAAGATCACTTGTGTTATTGTGTTGTGTTGTCCTATAGGTTTTGATGTTCTATTTTAATTCTTTATATTAGTACGAAGAAGAAAAACCTAATACAATAATAATAGCTGATGATATATATATATATGTACATATGTTATATGAAACACACAATAATTTATTTGAGTTCGCTTCAAATGGAAATATGTAAGTTTTGAATGTGTACTGCTGCTTGTGAATTCACTTGTGCTCTTGAAGCTTGATTATTGTAATTTTCTACTTTCAGACACCCCTCAATATAAAGCGACACCAGTCGTTGCAAAACAATGCTGCCTGTCTTATCAACAGGAAGCACAAATCCCACTCAACTGTTCCTCATTTAAAACAATTGCATTGGTTGCCAGTCAAAAAAAAGAATTTGTTACAAAATTTACGCCACTGAATTAAAAATCTTT
>JAOWAY010077216.1:0-11380 GCA_028565895.1 Goniobranchus geometricus
ACCCTTGTCTGGAACAAAGCCAAACTGTGTCATTGATATCTCTGGTCTTAAACTTTTCTCATTCTTTTCATTAATACTCGAAGAAGTATTTTTGTCATATGGCTCATGAGACTTATTATCCTGTGAAGTTCACATTCTGTAGCCCCTGGTGTCTTGGGCAAAGTTGTGAAGACTGACCTCATTTTCTGGAATGCCTCCACTGTCATAAATAGCATTTAAGAGCTTTGTTGTCATATCTATTCCTACATCTTTTAGAGTTACAATAACTTCAATCGTTATATTGTCTGGACCTGTTGCTTTTCTAAATTTCATTTTCTTTATAGCATCCTCTACCTCCTCTTTTAGGATTGGTGGCCCATGTAGTTCCTTCTTTATCACCGGTCTTTCACTCCTTTCGTTTTCAAACAATTTCTCTATATTATATTCTGCCCACCTATGAAGCACATCCTGTTTATCCATTAAAACAGTGCCTTGTTTTGATTTGATACAACCCGAGCTTGAGCACACTTTCTTCCTACTCAATTCTTTGATTTTTGTATGCATGTACTTGCTATCTTTGTTTTGATACTCCTCTATCTCTAAGCATTGTTCAGTTACCCACTTTTCCTTCGCTTCATTGCATTTCCTCTTTATATCTTTATTCAACATTTTATACTTATCTACACTTGACTTTGCCTGCCTTCGCTCTTTCATTAATTCTAGTATGTCATTTGTCATCAATTTTTATGTTCTTTTCTGGGGCATTTCGGGATATTTTCTGTTATAGCCTCACTGATTGATTCTTTTATTTCATCCCAAATTTCCCCAACCTCAATCATGTTCTTTAAAACTTGAAATCTATTCTTGACATTAACAGCAAAGTTTCTTTTCATCTCCTGGTTGGTCTTTAAGAGGTCTGTAACAAATTGGCTGCATTGACTGCCCATGGTCTGAAAGTGTGAGTGAGTGTTCACTCTGGCATTGTTCAATTTCTTTGGTGTTATTATCATTGTTTAGTTCATGGTAGTTATTGACCTTGCTTATATTGTTGTTGATTTCCTATCAGTCCAGTTGACACAATAAGTGATGGTTTCCTGAGACAGAGTACTGGTCCTTATGTCTTTGTTCAATCAAATGTAATCCATTACATTTTTGGCGACGAGGATGAACAACCAAGAGTATTTTATTGCTATTCATTGTGCTTATTCAGGAAAGTGCTTTATTTTTGCTATATTTCAGTAATTTTTTTATTTAATCGTGATACTTAGAGCAACATAATTCGCGATATTTGAGCATTACTTGCTAATCAGTCAGTCTAAGTGCTTCACAATTGGAAGAAATAATAGCCAAAAATGTCTACAATTTGGAACATTGGTGAATTTTGTAAAAATTCTGATAATATTTTGGATTATTTGGACAGAGTAAGTCTTGCCTTTTCTTTGTGGCTGATGACGTCACATTAGAAGCTAAAAAAAGAGCAATCCTTTTGACAGTCATAGGTCAAAAACAATTTCGGCTTCTAAAAAATTTATGTCAGCCGATACCACCATCAGAAAAAAGCTATGAAGAACTCTGTAACGTTCTTGAACAGTTTCATGGGCCTCCACCATCAAAATTCTTGCAAAGAGCTAAGTTTGACGCTAGAAAAAGGCAACAAGGAGAGTCTATCCAATCATTTTGTGCTGACTTACAAAACTTGGCTGAGTTTTGTCAGTTTGGAGACAACCTCGACAAGCGTCTATGTGAGAAGTTTGTCACAGGTATTAATCACCAACAAAGTCAACGAAAGCTTCTCATGGAGGAGAACTTAGTTTTGACTAGGGCTGTTGACGTGGCTTTGGCAATGACCCAAATCAAGGAGAGTGCAAGGGAGCTACAAGCAGGGCAACATGCTGAAATTAATTTTACCAGAGCGGCTCCAAGAAGACAGAAATCAGTGGCTTCTTATCAAAAATCTTCTCAGCATCAGAAATAACGTAATCAGTGTCACAGGTTTGGTGCCCCACATTTGCCGAAATTTTGCAAGTTTATTAACACCAAATGTTACACTGTCATCGACAAAGATGTGTAAATCACGTAGCGCAGCATCAAACAAACCACACATAAATTACTGCATATTGATGAATCGACTGATGATCCAACAACTTCATTGGATTCAGATAACCTTGACGAGTGTACTTCTGCAGCAACATTTGAATTGTTCACACTCAAAAATGAGAAACGACAACATCCATTTCAAGTGACAGTGCACATCAACAACAAACCTATTTTGTTTCAAGTCGACACTGGTGCTCATGCAATGTAATAACAAAAGCAGATTTTGATAATCTCATCGGCATTCCAATGACTCTGTCATCAAAATCATTGCAAACTTACACTGGACAAAATGTTAAGATCATCGGAGAAGCCAGAGTCAAGGTATCGTACCGAGACCAAGACCAACAACTTTGGCTCACCATTGTAGAAGGATCGGGTCCCCCCTTAATGGGTAGAGACTGGTTAAAGGTACTGAAATTGAACTCGTCCTCCATTTTTAAGATGGATGACTCCAGCTTATCACTTCAAAACATCTTGGAAGCTAACGAATAAGTTTTCAATGGTGTTGGTCTAAAGAAAATCACATTCCAAAATTTTATAAAGCACGTCAACCTCCTTTCGCATTGCGACAGAAGATTGAAGATGAACTTTGTTGTCTTGAGGCCGAGGATATCATCACCAGCGTCTCATCGTCGGAATATGCTACTCTGATAGTGCCTGTATTGAAAAAGGACAACACAGTACGTCTGTGTGGAGATTACAAAATCACAGTGAACAGGTCAATTCATCAATTCAAGCATCCAATTCCGAGAATTGAAGATTTGGGCCATAAGCCATTAAATGGCAAGAAGTTTACTGAACTTGATTTTTTACATGCCTATACACAACTACGGCTTGACGAATCATCCCGCAAGAACACTATGATCAACACACAAAAGGGCCTTTACCAGTATAGCCGCCTTTGTTTTGGAATTTCATCCAGTCCAGGAGTATTCCAATAATCTGTCATGGATAACATCTTTGGCAATATTCCAAATGTGTGTGTTTACTTCAATAACCTCTATGTTACCGAAAGCAATGATCAAGAGCATCTTGATAGGTTGAATAAGGTGCTTCGTATCGTCAGAGAAAAAGGCTTGAAAATTCGTCTTGCAAAATATCGTCTATCCATCTATCCACAGAAGGTCTTCTCCCTTAACCTGAGAAAGTGCGAGCAATCATGGATGCTCTGCAACCATATTCCGCATCCCAATTAAGATCATTCTTTGGGCTTGTGAATTATCATTCAAAGTTCTGTAGGAATATTTCCCAAATTCTTGCTCCATTATATGAGCTACTTCATAAGGATGTAAAATGGCAGCGGAGTGTACGTCAAGAATCTGCGTTTCAGAAAGTGAAATCAGTGTTGTCATCTGATCAAGTCTTAGTTCATTTTAATCCTTCGAAGGAATTGTTCATTACTTGTGATGCATCCCCTCAGGGTGTTGGTGCAGTGTTAGCCCAGATTGATGAAAATGGCAATGAGAAACCAATTGCCTTTGCAAGTCGTTCCCTTAATTCGGCAGAGAAGAATTACTCTCAGTTGGATCGGGAAGGATTAACCATTCTGTTTGAAGTACGTAAATTCCACAAATCTATCTTTGGAAATAAGGTGACAATTCGCACGGATCATAAACCCCATCTTGGACTGTTTGGAGAACATCAGGCCCTCCCTGAGCGTGCATCTCCTCGTCTGCAAAGATGAGCTATTACACTCCTAGCATATGACTACCAATTGCAGTATGTCCCAGGTAGTACAAACTGTGCTGATGCCTTAAGTCGTCCTCCATTGGAGGAACAAGATGTGGGATGTGTTCCTTAAGATCTTGACATTTTGTTTAATGTTATTGATAGCTCACCGCTTAACTTTGCAGATATTACAAATGATACACAGAATGATGAATGCTTAAAATCTGTTTATAAGTTTTGCTTAGACGGTTGGCCTGAATGTGTCAGAGAAAACCTGAGACCTAATTATGAATGGTATAACTGCCTCTGCGACAATACTGGAACTAAGACAAATATTCAGTGTTCATGGTCTGCCCCATATAATAGTCAGTGATAATGGCCCTACATTCACGAGTCAAGATTTCCATTTGTTCTGTATCGCTAATGATATCAAGCATATTACTTCATCACCATACCATCCAGCAAGTAATGGTCTTGCTGAGAGAGCAGTAGGTACTTTTAAAAGCGCTGTGGTGAAAATGAACAAGCCGAAGATAACTTTAGGTAAAAAGGTTAGTAGGTTTCTTACAAAATACAGGGCAACTCCTCAAGTCACCACTGGAGTAACCCCATCTGAGCTCCTATTTGGCAGAAAGATCAGAACCCATTTGGATCTGCGTATTAGTCAGAAATTATACTGGGGAAGGTAAATGGATTCCAGGGAAAATTACCCAAGCTACTGGTACGGTATCGTTCAAGGTTCAAACAGAGAAAGGGTTAGAAAGAAAGCATTTGGATTCCATCTCATCCCCAATTGATCTCAGTTGCAAAATCCCCTCTTGTGACTGACCAATCACCTCCTGGGCCTACTACCACACTCAATGGTTCTATGATTCCTCAAGTCGAACCTCATTGTCCCAATCAACCAGTAGTTAGAGATCAATGTGATCAACCCCCTATAATTCCCCAAACTCCCCCAGCTCCTAGAAAAGCTCGAAGAGGGATTAAGCCTCCAGTGAAGCTTGATCTGTAAGGCTCCTCAGAAAAAGAATAGGACATTCTATCCTTAATGAATTTGTATTTCATTTCTATTTTGTTGTATTTGTGCATTGTGCTGGTATCATGTTTGTCAACGTTTTACTATTGGTATATGTAGTCATTTACCACTAATGATACTTGTAATTATTTTACTTTTTATTAATTAAACAATTATTAATGTAATATTAAGCATTATCTTAAGAAGGGAGGAATGTAACAGATTGGCTGCATTGACTACCCATGGTCTGAAAGTGTGAGTGAGTGTTCACTCTAGCATTGTTCACCCTCATTGGTGTTATTATCATTGTTTAGTTGATAGTAGTTATTGCACTTGCTGATGTTCAGTTGTTGATTTCCTGTCAGTCCAGTCAACACAATAAAGTGATGTTTCCCTGAGACAGAGCACTGGTCCTTAAGTCTTTATTCAATCAAATGTAATCCATTACAGATCAGAAATCATCAACAGTAGAATCTTTGAAAAGACAAATGCAGTAGAGAATGCTTTGAATTCCATACTTAGATCAAGTCCCAGAAGATATTGTGCATGAACATATCTACATCTTCGTCAGACAAAAAAAAAAAAACCCATCATAACAGTGGACAACTAATTTGTTGTCAGACATAACAGCTTTGCAAAGGTGAATGGGGAGAAAGGATGACGGAGGAAGAGAAATGAGTAGAAGAATAACATCAAAAAGGTGAGAGGACAAGAGTTGGCAGACTTCTCATCCTCGACCACTATTAGAGGAAGATGGCAACTTATTCAGCTATGAGATCTCTCAACAACGCAAAGGGTGGAGAGATTGAATAATCATCTCCTTTACACGTGCCGATGCACTTAAACCAATACAAGTCATACCATGTGTCAGGCAGTAAAATTTGTTTACAGAATTTAAAAAAGGAACCCTTTTAAAAGCTTTTGTCAGGAAAATACCCCATTTGGGAACAAACCTCACTTAAGAGGCTACTAATACATATGACAATGATTCTATAGGTTGTTGCCATTGCAAAAACCCAATAAGTATATAATGTTGTCCAACATGTGGAAGGGAACATAACATATGACGATTCGTCCCCCAAATAAATCTCGACTAAACAGAGAAACTAGTGAAAAGAAGTTGCTGACTCAAAGAAAGAAATGATTTTGCCTCATCCCCCACCACCCCCCATATTTCCAAAAAATAAATAAATCAACGGCAATAACAAAAGTAGGTGGTAGATATTTTGAATATGAAATATACTTCTCCCATCCAAAAGAAATGAAGTTGTAATTCTTTTCAAGGCTTGCACTATTCACAATGGATCAAGTCTAAATGTAGCAAGCAAACAAAATCCTAAAACAGTGAATGGTACAATGTAGAAATGGGACAATGGCGTGAAGGATATCCTAGTTTTTCCTTGACTCTGGCCACAACTAACAACCACAATATTAATACCAGTAAGGTTCTTCAGAGTGAAATGTTTGGCAGTTAGCACTGGCTATGGAGTTTGAATTCATATGGCAATGAGAAAAGTTCTGATGGATACACAGTTGTTTCCATTGAAAGTCTTAGGCTACTTTGCATCAGTTAGGAAAGGCAAAATTTGCAATGCTGACAAGTAGACCTCATCAAGATTTATCAAAAGAGCATTGTGACCCACTTGCACTGACATTGAAACCTATGAACAAACATACAGGAAATGGGCATCTCAATCATTGTGATAATTGCTGAAAATTCGTCCTCTTCTCTGAATAACAAGATATGGCAATCAACAAGAAGTCGTATAATCTTTGTATTTTGTAAGAGCACGAGGCATCTGAGGTAATTTCTCCAATCCAGACCAAAAGAAAGCGGTATATCCTCACAGGTTTGGTCTACATTAACACCAATTGCATTAATAATCATCTAACATCAGTATATTGACTGCTTGTTCATGTGTGGAATCATATCAACACAATCAGCTGCCCCCAAAAATGATTCATGTTATTTTCAGGAGCCAGATGCTGAGACCAATCTTAATTGTGATGCCAGCTTGGAAGGTGCTCCATGACAGAAGAAAAGAGAAGGGCATTCATGAATGGCCATAATGACAAAGGAAACAATTTGTAATTGCAAGAGCCAAACATTGAAATGCAAGTCACTATCTGAGAGTCATAATTTAAAGTGACTGATATCAATGCACAGCCTAATGATGTTGCCATTCATCGCTGACACCCTTTTCACTCGAAACAGTGTGCTGCCACATTGCAAGCCCTGCCTTGCTCTTTACATTGGAAACATACACAATCTATACAAACATTACTAGCCATCTGTTACGTCTTCTGGCTAGGTAGTAAATGTATTGTGTATTTCTCTAGGCTTATGATTGTAGGCATGTCCTAGCTCTCTGTGTTGTGAACTGTGTGAGCTTATTTTAAAATTGGGAAGCGAAGCATGAGGGGTTTTCCCCGATCGACTGGTTTATTCTAGAAGTATTGCGTCATTCCTTTAGCCCTTCTATTTTGTGGAATAATTGAGATATTTCTATAATGTTTACAGTCTTGTTTATTCTAGAAGATTCCTTTTTTCTGTCGAACAAGTGAGATGTTTCTACAATGTTCCCATTCTAGAAGATTCTTTGAAAGTACTGTAAATGTGTGGTGCGAAAGTCAACGGGATGGCAGACTGCGTTGACAGAAAGTATAGGCTTTAACTTTATGGATTTTCATTAAATTGTTGAAACTTTAAATCACGTGTTCTTGCTTTTTATTTACCCGTGGAAGCACCACTCACAGTAAATTAAGGACACTGAGAAAATTGTTTTCATCCGTCTTTATTCTCGTGCCTATTACCTGTAACATGTGTTGGTACAATGAAGCAACACCATCTCAGGCACATCACATATGCAAGTAACATTAGTGATATGAAAACTTGAGTCTGGGTACCTCCATGTTATGAATGAGATTCATTCAAGCCTTCTCAAGATGTCATCAAAAAGGCAGATGATTGATGGATTGTAAATTGTGCCCAGTACATACCAAGGGAATATCTCAAGGTTTTCTTGTAAATCTTTCCTTATCTGAATCTGGTTTCCTTTCCTGGTGTTTGCACGTTCAACGGTAAAGCAACTCTTCAAATATCTTGAAAGCAAAAAAATTAAGTAAATAAGAAGTGGAGAATATTACTCTAAAGCTCTAAAATGTACTGGCAGCTTAGAGACAAGGAAAGTGTTGGATCAATTGCTTCAACATCTTAAACAAATGAACTGGTGGAAGAATATCCACCTGTCTACCTGAAAATCATTCAACAGTACCTGCAACTTTGAAAATTTTCAGTGCTCTTTCAAAAACTGTGAATCAAAAGCACATAATCATATTATGACATGGACGATATCATATATGTCAAACAGAAACCTTAGAGTTGCAGGGAACTGAATTCTTAAACCGGGCTTTGATGACATATTGAGTTTCATAGAGTTCACGTCTGGACAATTTTCAAGAGTTCCAATGAATTATAAATAATTACCATGCACTAGTAGATATTATATCCAAATTTTGTTAGCTGTCAAAATAATACAAAATAAGTTTCTGACAAAAAATTGGAAATTGAGACATTTGGGCAAAGTAAAATCATGAATGAAGGGGAATTGCATTAAGTTGGACGAATCCAAACTGAATGTTTGTTTTCAGGTCAGAGATGAACCTTAACAAAGATTAAACGAATGAAACCATAAATTTGCTTCGTGCCTTGTTCCACCTCACACAACACCATTAAAAAGTGTTAATAATATATAGCAATCTTTTTCTTCGAAAATGAAGATGCATGTTGATACCTTATCTAAGTCAATTTACATTAACATCAAGAAAATGACTAATGCAAAAAAATTTATCATGATTGAAGAGGCCAAAAGGCTCATTGTGCAATTTTTTTCTTTCAAAAATTGACTATTGCAATTCACATTTATCGAGCCAAGATCTTTAAAAAAGTTTTCCTTTACCCTGAACAGTGCTGCCAGAGCTGTTTTTGGCAAAAAAAAATGAGAAAGCACAACACAAATGCTAACAGATCTTCATTGCCTCCTTGCTCCAAAGAGTTGAAATCAAAATTGCACCAGTTTGTTTTCATTATTTTGACAATACTATCTCATCATAACCGTCTGGCCCATTTTTTGCAGGTCTATATCCAGCAAAAATCTTACACTCAATATCTGACAGTCACATATTGACCATTCTTAAAACAAATTTAAGAGCAATTGGCCAAAAAGCATTTTCCTTAACTGGACCTTGAGTTTGGTATAAATCAATTACAATCCTTGATTTCAATCTGCATTTCTTCATTTACCTAAATATACATGCTAGTATAACCAGCCACAAAGCTGAAAGTTCTTAATTAGAATCATGCACAGCCTTGACAGATTAAAGATGGTTCAAGAGGAAAGAAGTGGCAGAATAAAAACTGTAACGAGTTTATAAAATGTACTACAAATAGTCCTTGTATAAGTACAGTATAAGTGCAAATCAGCCCACACAAAAGGGAGCACTAAAAGTTAATCCCACTTCCACTTTTAAAATTATATCTGCAGCTGATGTACAGAAGGAATTTGAGGAAAGTTAAAGCTCTTTTTCAAAAACTCCATGGTTAAAGGTAAATGACTCCTCTGTGGGGTTTAAAAGAAGGAAATAAGTCAACCCTCACAGTATTATTCAAATCAGCAAAGTATACATGGACAACTCCCTTAATCTCCTGACCACAATACATCCACAATATGACAATGCATAGGGTGATATGAGTGCATAATTGATGAAACTCACAGCCTTATCCTGTTGTCTACTGAGTGAGTATGATAAATTTATAGACAGGAGTTCTTCAGAAAACAAACCGTCTCAGCTGATAAGTAATTTGGAAAATAATACTAGTGCTTTTGGGCATATTAATAGAGAAGAGCTTCCAAGCCGGCTGTTGTTAATCATCAAACATATCAACTGCTGGCAAAAACAAAGACCTCAAACAATACCATTCGCTTCCCCACTTCTTGACGGTGGAGGGGAGGACTTTCAGTCACAAAGCCAATTTCCATAATACCTGTTACGAGTCGGCATCATCAATTTTCATGGTAGCTGACATCACGCTTCCAACAAACTCCCTCCATTTGAACCTAACCTCTCCCATGCCATACAGTTTTTCCTCTCTGGTGACCGTCCTTTTCTTGATGTTTTCCATGTATGTGAGTGATGGTCTTCCCTGCCGTCTCCTTCCTTCCATTTTGCCTTGTGTCATTATTTTCATCAGATTGCATCTTCTGTTTCTTATTGTGTGTCCCAAATTGTTTAATCTTCTTTGATATGTGGTTTTTAATAAATTTGGTGTTTCATTTAACTCTTCAAGAATATCAGAGTTGGTTCTTCTTTCTGTATAGCTTACTCTTAGTAATCATTGATAAAACCACATCTCAGCAGCATTGATTCGTGACTCATCTGCTTTCCTTAGAGTCTGCATTTCACTTTCGTATAACAGAACTGGCCACACAAGCACTTTGAGTATTTTTACTTTGAGTGATTTGGATATGCTTCTGTCTTTCCATAAATGGTTCAAATGAATCATTCATTGTTTGACCAATGCAATTATGGTTCTTATGTCTTTTGTGCAGTTCGAATTTGATGTTTTTTATGGAGCCAATTTCCATAATAGCCACTATTAAAAGCTAGCTATAGACTTTGTTGGTGCCTACCCTCAGTCATACACCACAGATGTAAAAAAAAGACCACAATAGATGGCTTTTCTTGACTAGAACATAAATTGGGTATCAAGCTCCCTTTCACCATGTGCCCTTCATGTATTCATCATCCATTCATCTTTGAACCAAATAAAGCATTTGCAGACAAGGAAAAATGAGTCTTAAATAAGGATTAAGATGTACTGAAATTCGGGAAAAACTCAGCTGGTTTATAAATTTCAAAAAATTAGATCTGATCCACACTCTCCATAAACAATTTCATCAGCGTTGAGACTAGACACACATGCCTATTCCCGCGAAGAGACTCTAACAATTCAAAATTATCACAACGTGCTTGTCATTTACTTGCAGGCCCATGCCCTTTCTTCACAAGTGTTTTACATGGCAAATTGTATATTTGTCTGAAGGTGAAGTAGAGCAAAGACCCATCACAAAGAAAAAGTATATAAAATGTCTAACACAATAAAAAGGCACAAAATTTACTAGAAGTGTAGCCCATTTTAACAATAAGTGGATGTCTATGACCAAGGCTATAGTCCAACAGGTCTGACAGACAAGCCATTCATGGCAATTATCAATACATTCCTCTCCTTTCAAATTCTTAAACATCGTTGGCATCTCTTTGGACTTATTTTGAGGGGAGACGAAAACATCCAGAGAAAAAGGCCATGAAATTCTATTTCACAAAAACCTCTGAACGATTTGTGGGTTGTCCACCAATCACACTACCAATCCCACTGAACAAAACCTTCGCCAAAATAAAAGATGACACAGTGACATACAGACTAAAATCCATCAGAGATCTAGAAAACATCACGTCGTATGCCAACAGCAGATGAAGGCGGAGGAACATGAAGGCAACCAAAGGCATCCCGGTCGGATGACAGGGAGGCGATGGGCAATTAAGTCATATATATATATATAT
>JAOWAY010077327.1:0-11380 GCA_028565895.1 Goniobranchus geometricus
TATTACTATTATTATTACTATTATTATTATTATTATTATTATTATTATTATTATTATTATTATTATTATCATTACTATTATTACCATTATTATATTGTCTCTGTCTTTCTGTGTCTGATGAAGGAATTTTTTTTTTTGGTAACGTGATATTTCTTGTCCTGTTTTTCATTTTAATTGAGTAAAACCCAACTTTTTGTGTATTTATATTCTAGAATCTTCATTTAGATTCATACTCGGCAGTAGCATTTTTGTATTATATTGAAACAAAGACGTATATTAACTCTGCTCATAACACAGAGCCTCCCAATAAATGATACTGCGTCTAGAATAAATGTTTTTGATAGTGATATATGCAAACGGTGTAAATGCGGTGTTTTTGATGAACAAAAGGCTTTATATTCGCATGCCCAGTGCTGTCCATACAACATTCTCTATGTCTACATGCAAAATGAAACGTTATATATCTTATTGAATTCCAACTTCATTGATGTATGACTAACTATTTTACATACACATCAGTAATGTTTACATTGTTATAGGGTATATTTCTATGTATATCATTCTTGTTACATTGATTATTGAATGTGTCGTGCGTGTATGTAGTATATTGTTGTGCACAAAATTAGCGTCATGTCGCTTCTTTTGCCGCCACTTTTTGATTAATTTTTCTCAACATGTTATAATTTTCTTTTCTTATTTAGTGCAAAATTACAAGATAAACTACATTGAACATAACCTACATCAATTTACAATTTAATTTGATGACTCTTTTCTTTTCTCCTTACCCCCTAGCAAAAGATGTCTCATGATTTCTAGTGATGGCTATTTTTGTAATCGATACCTCGCCATCACTATCAGCAACCTGTTTGTATAAAGATGGCGGATCATTAGATGAAATCTGGTTTTCAAGTATTGACTGCATTTTGGAATATCAAGATTCGTATATCTAGATCTAGACTTCAATGTTCTGTGGAGAAAGTGACTGGGGAATAATTTTGAACGTATTTATCCTGACAATCTCGGCCTTTACACATATGTTGTCATTATGTCAATGATAGCGAAAAACCGGATACACAGTGCTTGGACGCCGCTGAGCAATGATGAAACTAACAATAAGGTTCGCATGCTTAGCTGTATCCAGCCAGAATACATGAGAATGGAAGGAAAATGACATACGCGTTCAGATTTTATATTATATAGATATATTTGTCTTATTCTCAAAGGCTCATAGATTGCAATGTTAGTAAAGCCAAGTATGATGGGATATTTTTAGTCCAACTGCAGAAGGAGCTTGCTGGGAAAGGGATGTAGTAGAAGATAATTTTCTGTTTCTTTCCTATCATTCAGTGATTTTTTTGTTCATTTCTTTTCAACCAGTTTCATTTTTGAGCATCATGTGAAACTTTTGACCTCCTTACTTTACGTTATGTTCAAACATGAACCTTAAATCTGCAAACCTGTATGGTGATATGATCAAGGAAAACCATTTCCCTACCTGACTACTTCTATAATTGTCTTTTCATTTTACTCCGAGTACATTTGATTTTCTTTTTCATTTCCTAAGTTCGCTTGTTTTTTTTGTCTATTTGTTTGTATGTCTCTTTTTTGTTTGCTTTTTTGTTGATTTTTTTTACTGACTTAGTCGGATTATTTGAAGAAGAAGATGCTATGTTGGATAAATGTTATTTATATGGGTACTTGACTTAGAAAATGACTCCTTGGAATGGTTTGCTTTTGTTTTGTTTGCAGGGTTCATTTATATGAGATTATAGCTGTCCCAATTGTCAAAATTTTTTTACATGGTTTCCTTACCTTTTTTTTATCCTTTTTGGACAGCCTTGATATGGTACACTCCTATTTTATCCATTTCAGTTAAGAACAGTAAAGATTTTAAGTATGTCTGACTTACATTATCAGAATGAAGGTGGTATGTTTAAACTAGTTCTTTCAAACATCCGTCAAGATGAAAAATCTAATCTTATCTCAGCTAAATTGTACCCCTAAAAAAAGGTGATGATTACTCTGCATAAGATAACAGAACACAGTTCAAATAAAGAGAAAATAACTGGGACTTCTATTGTAGTTTTCAATCTTTTTTTAGTATTCTTGTATAAAAGCTTATAATTATGAGACATAACAAATTCATGTTTATCAGCGGGTACAATTTCTGTATTGTATGAATTGAAACATATTACAAACTTATTTTATTTTTGGTGGTCACAAATGCGCAAGATAAAATGTGAAGTGAACAATATCTTTGGCAGGAAGGACTGCTGCATCAAGAGATCAGATTTATTCTACATGTATACCTTTTGATTAGAGTTACGTCAATAAATAGCTTCAGTGTGTGTCAATCATAATCATTATCTTTCTATATAAGCAAACTGGTTATTGAAGTTAAACTTTCAAGTTTCATTTGCAAACAAAATAAAGACATTTTATGAAGAATCAACAATTATAAAGGCTAAACATTTCTTTGACCACTCACTTATATATAAGTTTAAAAAAAAGATCATGTATATTGTCACTGCTTGCTACTACTAATTAAGACTTTTAAGAAAAGTAGATCTTCCTCTTCAGTGTAAGGGTAGTCGACTTCGACTTTTTGTTTGCCATTGTAAATCTTGACTGCATTGATTTCCAATATATAACAGTTTAGCAGAGAACAGATATTACTAAAGTGAGGATGTCTAAGAAAGCAATTATGTCACATCCAGAGCCGTAGTAACCACCCCCGCAATTCCCATGGGGTAGGGGGTCCACCGAGAATTCCAGTTGCCTAAAGCCATCAAAAATTAACTTTTAATTTTTTTTTTACCTTAATTTTATCTTTTGATTTGTTTGTAAAATAATGTTACAGTCATTTTCTGTTGTTCGAGATGTTTCTAGAAAATTTTAAGAAAAGTTAGATGTTTCTCATACCATTTAAAGTTGTAGCAAGTTTTTCGATGTAAAAACATGAAAGTTGAGGTGTTGAAGCTTGAGGATAGACAAGCAATTTTAGAAGGTTAGTTTTGCATTTTGCCTTGCTGTTGTGGGTCAAGAATGGATTGAAAGTTGTGACTGCCATCGGAATATTTACATAAATTGATAAATCACCAGCTCCATACCCTCAAATTTTCATAGTGCGCCGACATCATCAGAAGAGTAATCAGAGGACAATCTTCTCTTCTTTCATGCTGCACCATTCTGTAAACTGCACTCTCCCCTCCCATACTAGAGTTATCACCAATTAAACAGCCCTGCCCTTTTTCCCCACTCATGCACAAACATACACACACCCTAAGATACAAAGAAGCACAGACATATAATTAAAATTTTCAACATTTGATGGAATGAGCTGTCCTTTGCACCAGTGGCGGATGCACCAAACAGTATGAACTATGCGAGGTTGAGGTATCCAGAGTGCACTGTATTGTGAAATTCAATTTTTTTGGTGTAAATGGTCTCCCTTTGAATAATGAGAGGATACGAGCTTTGGCACAATATGAAGAAATATTTCCAGAATTTTCAGTTTTAATTTTGTTTGAAACATTTTTTCATTCAAAGGAATCATTTATGAAAAAATCAGTAAATTAAATTTCTGATTAATAAGTCAATCATGGTTTGATTAAAACTGTTCTCCTTCTTCCTTCATTCAATCAGATGTTTGAGGAAAGAATTGGCCTTGTTGGGAAATGGGTAAGAAAAATTTTTCAAAACCTCGTATAGGTTTATTTCTGTTCCATTTACTTGACAGATTTTATTGCATATTTTATTTATTTGATGTAAGCTTTATTTTCTTACGAAAAGCTATTCATGAATTCTTGGATTTGTTCCAACAGTAAATGTAAAATTAATAGTATTATTCTCTCATGAACATGACAAGATTGAATTATTATTTGCTTGAAATTACTGTAAAAGTTAAAATGAATGTACAAGTTTCAAGGTATTTGACTTGATTGTATTGATTTGATTTTGAAACGAAAAGATGCAAGCTCACACGCGATATTTGACATTGCGCTGTTTTATGTTTTGTCTTAGTTCCAGAAATGGAATGATGACCAAAGACGCAAGTTGTTTGAAGAAATTGTAGGAAAAAGTAAAAAGAGGCAACTGGAGTATGCTAAAGAACTTATTGACAACAAGATTCCTTGTTCAAAGGATGATTTTACACGTGCCTTGCCAAGAGTTATCACTCTGTATATTTTCTCATTTCTCGATGCTCGAAGTCTGTGTTCAAGTGCTCAGGTAAGAGACATATTATCTCTAAGGGCTTACTCAAATAGAATATTACTTTAATTGCCATGTTAAGCATTTTCACAATTGTCCATGCTTTTACTGCCTTTGATAAAGTGTGGCAATTATTTTCATTATGTTATTATGTTAAAAAAGAATCGTTCATACCCTGGGCTGGTAAAAACCCAGAACCACTCTTAAGCTGGAACTGTGCTTTTACTGTCACACTTCTGAGCTTTGGACTTATCTGTTGACTGCACTTTGATCCTTAGTCATACTGATATAACAATTTCCAAGACACACACTTTGATTTAGACATGGTTGCCTGTCTCTGCTCATTATCTGATGAAATGTGTATATTATAGAATTCATTTCATCCTTATAATTTGGTACAATTCAAAGAAATAAGAGTCGTTTTAACTAAAGGTCAAATAAATGGAGAATGAGCTTGACTAAACTTTAAACAGGGAATAGAGAGCATAAAGTAAAGGGGAAGACAATCCCTTGTTTCTCTGTGTATCAACTTGAAAGTGATTGCATCATGCATCTAGTGTTTATGGGTTTCGCCCTTTCCCAACCTCCTACCCTAGCTATCCTTTTCTTGTCACTATTGATCAAAAGTCATGTGTGCCCACTACCAGACTCTGAAACTACATGCAAATAAGCTTATTACGCCTTTCCCTGCATATGCTTACAGCCATATTTTTCTCTTATTTCTCTAAATCACCAACCCATTTCCTCCTTCTAAACCTCTTTCTCACCAATAGGCCCCAATGATGTCCCTCAAGTCTTCAAAAAATGTAGTTTCGAATCTGTCAAAAGCTTTCTCTTTGATTTCAAGTATCATTACTACTCATACATGTTTTTGTGTAGGAACACTCTTTCAATGGGATATCAAAGTTTCTTCATTGCTGGTCAATCTCGGAAGAATGAAAAGCTTCTGATTTCCCTCAGCTTTTGTCCTTGGTTTTGATGAGTGGTGACTGCTTGCTTTTGTATCATTTTAAGAATAAATGACTCAAATAAGCCTATGTGAGATGAACTGAATATTTGGGTATCACATTTAGGTCTCATTTGCATTGCAGAGGTTGATGCTTCTTTGATAACTGCACTTATTCATGAACACATTTATTCTCATCACATAATTTTAAAGAATATTACAATTTATATTGTATATAGGGACACTGACGCTGGCTTTACAAAAGCAGAGAGTTTGGGGCTAAAATTTAGTTGACATCAAGGGCTCCAATAATCTGTAGATCGAAAAAGGAATGGAATGTCCTTTTGAATTTTTGTAGGGCATTGTTAAGGGACCGTACAACCTCCTAGCATCAGGCATTAGGCCATTTGTAACTTCAGCATGATAAGAGTTCATTCCCTTAATATGATTTATATTATATCAGTCTGACCAAAAAAGAAACGGAAGAAAATAGAAAATGTGAGGTGTCAATTAGCAAGTCAATCTGGATGATTTGGTGGTCCTTAAAAGGATCACTTTGAAATTGGGGACATTGGCAGGTAAATTGAATTGAAAAAGTCATTGATTGTTGTCTGTTTCTGAATGCCAGGAATCATTTTGTGGATCCTGTCCCTCACCAATGGCAATGACGTCAAACAAGGAAGCGACGACGTTTTATAATCACCGCAAAAACTTAGCCATTTGTTGATTGGTTGATAATCTGACATTTTCATTGGCTGCAATTGGTAACATTCATGGGATGACATAGGACAATAGTCTCTCATTTCCATTGGCTCTCACTGGTCCTATTCACGGGATACAAGTGGTCAATAATGTCACATTTTCATTGACTGTTATTTTTTCTCACAGTGGGATATCGCTGGCCAATTTTAGGCCAATTGTTGTTGATATTGATCGATTGCTATGTCAATATGGCCATCCTCTGTTAAAATTTTTGTTCATATACGAGATCTTTATGTACTCATGTTATATAGCATTTTAAAAAAACAGGACTTTGGTGCCATATCGATATAAGCATGATCTCGATATAAATGTTGTTGATCTGTCCACTCTGTACTGTAGTATGAACCAAACTTCTGAAATAACTATTGTTAAGCAATTTCCGTAATTTTGTCTTCGTAGTACACATTATGTTCATCGACCATTTTACTCATCATAGAAATGTATTGCTTTTACCACCAACGGCTTCAATTCAATACATGTGTACAATTTCCTTCTTTTATAAACTATTGATCTAAATAATTTTATTTAACTCTTAATTTTTCTTAACTTTTAATTTTGCTTTACTTGTTATATTCTTGGTCTTTCTCCAAAATTTACTAAATCATGATTTATCAGTGTAATAAAGATCAATTCTTCAAGTGTCAGTACAATTGATTATTGATATTTTGAAAAGTTTATATGATTGTCCTTCTAATTGTTTTATAACTTTAAATATACTTTTAAGGTCTGTTGGTATTGGCGATATCTGACAGAGTTAGATCAGCTATGGATGCCAAAATGCCTTCATTTTGGATGGTATTTGTCCTTCAATCCAAGTCCATATGAAAATGGAGTTTGGAAAAGAAACTTTATCGAACAGTTTCGAATAGTCAGAGCGTTACTTCCGAAGGTCAGTTGTATTTCGAATGAAAGGTATCAATAATTCTAATACTTGCTTAAATGATTCCCATTTATTGCATACATTTTATTCATAAACTAATAGAAAATCAAGTCTCGAATAAATGGAATAATCAGCAGATAATTTTTGTCAGTTGGTGAACTTTTGAGGAGCATAAGTGCTCAATTCACAAATCAAAGCATGGAAAGGAAGACAAATACAAAGTATAAATAATGCCTTTTTATAGTCGTTTTGTAAACACTAAAGAGTTACATTGGCATTCTGTTTGTTAATGTATTATTTCCTTTCCTCCACCTTCTCCCTTTAAAAAAAAAAAAAAAGACATCAACTGAATTAACCAAATTGAAATTAGACCAGAAAAGTCATGAGAAGTCAAATGGTGTTGCAAAAACCTCTGGCCCAAAACCATGGCGAAGCTCAGACCCAGTTCCAAAGGATATATGGAGGTACAATTATTTGAACAATGATGAAGTGGTTGATCAGATAGCCAAGAGGTGAGTCAACCGAAAATGTATTATTATTTTAATTCTATTTGCTTATTGTCCCTGATCTTCTTTTCCAGTTTTTTAATTGAGCAATCCCATAACTTTTTATGTACTTCTATTTTGGAATCTAAATCTGGATTCATATTCAATTTTAGCATTTTTGTATTATTAGTAATAGTAGTACAATGTGATGAAAGAAAAAATCAGTTTTCAGAATAGATGAAGTTTTCAAATATTCAATAATCTGGGATTTTTTGTGGAAGTTGAAACAACAGAAAGAAATTCCAAGTGATAACAAAGCTTCCTCAAAAGAACTTTCAAGAATTATCACATTATTTTTGTGTCTGGGTTTTTTTGTTTGTTTGCTTGCTTTGTGCTTTTTGTTTTTGGTTGATGTTGGGTTGTTTGTTTGTTGTTGTTTTGTTTTGTTTTTTTGGGGGGAGGTATGTTTTTGTTTTGCTTTTGTTTGTTTTGGGGTGTTGTTGTTTTTTTTTTTTTACTTTTGTTGATGTTCATGTGAAATTTTACAAATTTTGGCAATGAAAAGAAGGGTTTCAATTTCCTTTAGAACACCTAACACGAAAACCAACATTTCGCATGAAAGATTAAAGTATTCAATGAGGCAATATTAATGCATCTGGCTCTGAAGTCCTTGAAATGTGGAAAATCAAGGCATAGGAAAAATTGAAACAAAGGAAAACAAGCTGGTTTCAGGTCCAAGTATGAATGGATATCACTCATTTTGATTAATGCTATGCAACCAGAAATATTAAGTACCCCAATGGTCTTTACAGCCTCTGATGGTTGTGATTATCAAACAAAGGCTATGATTAGGTCTGGATCTATTCCTGTCTTAAATCTGGATCACCAGTATTTGCTTCATGAATAAGGGTAGGATTTTAATACTCGTTTTCAGAAAAATATAAAACAGAAAAAAGAAGAAATATAGCCATTTTGCTAAGAGCTCTATGCTTTGCACGGTTTTATTTTGCATATTAGTGGTGTCTGTGATAGGAAGGAAATCAGTGACAGAGACAAATCATCGTTTTATCTACAAGAAGATGAAGTCATCATAAGTGTTATTCATCATTTTACAAGGATACATTATCAGTTTAGATAAAAGACATTAAATTACCTGGTTTTTAATTTATATATTTTACATACACTTACTTTACGGATGGGATTTTACTTCTTTACTTTTACTTCCTGTTACTTCATCTCCCCTTCCAGCCGGCAGAAAAAGGCATATGGCTCATCAGCAGATGAAATTGTGAGAAATGCACGCAGCAAGATAAACACAGGATCTCACACTTTGAATACCATGAAAAAGTCACAATCATTTACAGTAAGAATTTTCTCTTCTTTGATTTTCAAACTTTTGGATTTTCAATTTGTTTTGGGATAATAACGCTGACTTGCTTCTTGATTCCAGCCAAAAGGCTGGATCAGGAAATCTTATCCCCTGAAATGAATATTTGGGAAAGGCTGTTTTTGTTGACTTCAACTGTAAAGGGTTAAAGAATTTCCGCACATTTGATTAAATGAAAAAAACCAAAACATTTAGAATATTTTTATCAAATAAATAATTATTTTCATTGGATTTTTTTCTTTTCAGCGCATTAGCAGCACAGATGTCATATCAGATCGTCCACGTTGGGCCAAAGCTCACTCATCAACTCAATTAATTCATAAAGATGCCATGAAAAGTAACGGAGTACTAGCAAAGATAACTCGCCCCAGTCCTGTCAGCCCACCCCCAAAAGTAGGGAAAGAAACCTCACCTAAACCTATTACCGCACGATCAGCTAGAGATCCACCAAGTGAGCATTCATCCTCCAAGCTTACATTGTCCTCAGCTTACAATGTCCTTGGTTTACACTGTCCTCCTTTCAATTCTGTTAGGGTATTTTTTTGTTTAATTTTGTTGGGTTTTTTTGCATTCTTAGACGGAAGTGACAGAGAGAAATAATTTTCCAATGTTAGCAAAGAGAAAAAAAAAAGTGTTGGATAAAAAAAAAAAAAATTTTTGTATCTTCAGACTATAAGCTTTAATTTGATTGTATTGAGAGTGGAAACAGTTTTTAAGTTTTATGAGTACTCCTCTTACACATGAGTCTCCTCTGTTTGGCAGCCTTTATGTTGCGGAGAGAAAAAAATTTCAAAACACTCATTTCTTACATTCTAACAACTTTTCTTCATTTTTTTAAATGTCAGATTTAAATGTTACTGATGAACCACATCTCTCTCTTTGTGCGAGATTTCTGCAATGAGACAGAGTTTATTTTCTCATGAACTGACCTTATTTATAAATATGACCTTTTGAGTATTTGTACATTATATATCACATTTGGTGAAAAATTTGTTATTTCAGTTCTGTGATGTGTTCAAAAGTCATTGTGGGTTGATTCACATTTTTCCATTCTCATGCATGAAGTTTAGATAATGAATATGAAGTAAAATGTGGTGAATACAATTAATCAATTACAGTAGTATGTATCTAAGTTAACACAGCATTAAGAGAAATGGAAATTCATTCATCTTATTGCTTTATTCCCACCTCATCTTTTTTATTGAGATAACAAGGCTAGAGCAGAATGTTTATTTGGATGCAGATTACTCTTTTTAAAGTGTCAAATATCTTTTGTTTCTTTTGATATTTAATCACAAGAATATATTTCTTCAAGCAATGTTTTCAATATGGATGTTTTATTTCTTTTACAGGTACAAATCTTTTCCCAGAGTCTCCTTGGAAACTTCCAACAAAAACGGAGTCAGACGAAGAAGACTGAAGAGTTGTCTTAAATCTTAATTATGGTGATTAATATTCAGCAATAGGATGAAAAAGATCTGTTTTCTTATCCGTACAGTCTAATATGAATTCATTTAAAAATCGTAATTTATGAATGTTCAAACTTTTTAGAGAATGTGACCCATTCATGGTCAAGGGATTAAAAGTAAAGCCATTTAAAATATTTTAGATTTTGTACTAACTCAGAAGAAAGAATGTCCATTAAAAAGAGCTGATTTAGTCCATTTAAGTTTGTAGTTATTATATATTTGTTTTTTTAGTACGGGCCTGTTCATGTACAAATGGAATATCCTGATACATTCCATGTAGTTATTGCAAGCTTCTGCTGTCTCATGCACCATGATAATGTTTCTGGCTTTGTTTTTCTGTAACATTAAAAGTCAGGTGGGATTTTTTTTTTTTTGAGGTTGTATATAGTTTCTGTTCTACTCCACTGGTGTCACGTATATATTATGTGTATATGGCTCTAGGTATATTCCTTCACCTAAGATGTTACAAAGGACAAAGATGGAAGCATGCAGATGGAAAATAGACCACCAATAAATGGTGAAAATACTGTCGGTAAATGTGTGATGCCCAAATTGTAATAAAAACAATCAAAACATGGAAGAAGATAGCGATGAGGAAGGCGACATGCTAATTCCTTTAAGAGGCAATGTGGAGTGTCCAATTATTTAATTAAAAGATAGAAAGTCCCCACAGCCAATTGGCTTTTAGGTTAAAAAGTATGGAAAAAGGAGAACTTGCCTATTGAATGGCTTAACTAAATCTTTATACCAATTTTTAAGAGCGACAACCATCTACAATGCTCAAATTGAACATTCTGATCTGTCTCTTTAGCCATGAAAGTAAAATGTTCTTAAGCGTCATAAGGAAAAGGCTGAAATAAATGATGGATGACTAAGTGATTAGGACTCAAACAGAATTTAGGCCTCAGAGATGTAAAAGGTACCATACAGTCTACTCATGCTCATAGAAAAGTTCAAGTACCATGTTAATGACTTGAGATATCAAAACTTGTCCTGGGTTGGGTTTTTTTTGGTTTTTTTGTTTGGTTTTATTTTGTTTTTTTGTTTTTTTTGTTTGGGGTCGTTGATTTTTTTTTGGTGTGCTTTTCGTTGCTTTTTGTTGTTGTTTGTCGTTGTTGTTTTTATTCTTTAAAGGTTTGTCGGGTTTTTTTTTTTTGTGTTTTTTGTTGTTGTTTTTTTGTTGCGGTTCCGTTGTTGTTTGTTTTCTTTTGGTTTGGTTTGGTTTTGGTTTTTTATTTT